>NMRB01001323.1:167540-199206 GCA_002633025.1 Notospermus geniculatus
TGCCATCTATTCCAAGAGGTTGCAACCATAGATTAGTGCTTTCATACACCTGGAGCAAGTGGTGATGACACTTCAATATCAAATGATTGCAACGTGAAGAGTTTTTAAGATCTCCCAAATGGTGTAGGAAGAGGGTTAGAAGGCACGAACATAACATAAGTGGTCTTAAACCTCGTCTGCCGTAAAGCTGACGGTGGAATGCTCTAATCCTGACTTGCCCCTTTCCATCTGGACCTTGAGTTGAGTTGTTTCACACTTGATCACAGTCAGACTGAGCCGGTGTAACGTTTTTCAGTGTGGCTATTTTTCTGTGTGTTTCTCTGTGAGTCGCCCATTGTCAAATCGCGGCTTACTCCGTCAATAAGTCACACTGGCACACGGGCCTCACTGAAAAACATTACACCGGTTTCATGGTCTTTGTTTTATATCACATCAAAAATGCTGATCACGTGTAGGGGCCTAATAGGCCTACATCGAGAAGCGAACTACTGCTGCACCAACAAAAGTGATTCGTTTCAGTCCGTGGTGGTCGATTGATTTGACACGCTTGACTTGACAGTCAGTGCGTGGGTTCGATCCCCGGCCACGACAGGTAAGAAAAGCTGTCGCGACTAAGCCGAATCCATACCTCCTCCGACAAAACCCACACTGGCCACAGGGATAGAAGCCGTGTAAAGTTAAGTTTTGGATAGACGGGAGTATCAACAACCATGGCGGATTCCGATTGAAGAAAAGACATGCAACCGGGAAGAACCCCTGTCGCATTTCGCCCTGAATCCTGGTTTAAAGAACTGATAATGTTAAATAGGTGGGCATAACAGGCGACAGTTCTCAGATATCATCCCGGACACATTGATGCTGGTGGTTGAGAGAATGTGAAACGGACACGTTCAATAATGTCACGGGTTCATTACATACAAACATAAGAGAGTGGACAACAAAAACCGATTACCAAGTCGGCCTAACATTTGCCAACACTTTCAGTGTCGCTGTCCAAGATTCGTGCGCCTTTTTCCGATAGCCATCCTAGAATAGCTGCAGGAGGTCAAGGTCAAGATAACGGCAAAGGAGTGATGCTTCAGCTACGATATTTTACCACCTCACCTCCGTCCATAACGTGCTTGTGCTGCTGTAGAGGCCACAAAAAATGACGCAACAATTGCAAGTTACGTCATTTTAGTTACATCATTCCAAAAGAAGTTACGTCACTTCAAGAAAAACTTACGTCATTTTGTGAACAAGTTACGTCACTTCCAGAACGAGTCAATGGAGTTACGTCATTTTAGAACGTGTTATGTCATTTCCAGAACGAGTTACATCATTTCGAGATGTCCAGAGAGGTAGAGCGTGGTTCTTTGAGAGCATGTTGGACGAACAAGGAAAGGCAGGACAGGAAACAAGGAATATTTTGTACCGCCTGGCCACATCGATCGGTGATCACAAGATCTGTTGATTAATCGATGATGTAATATGTGAAGGAATGCTGCTGGGCGGCAGACACCTACTGAGTCATCAAGCTATTAATATGTCATTTCCAAGTTTTATATATCCGTCAATCAGGAAAACTGCCAAAATTTTGATGTCAGTGACAAAGTTCTCCGTTTCTCCGCATCCTGGAAGTGGAGCCACCAGGAAGGTTTTCGTCGATAAACGTTTGTCTACAGGATATGATAACAAGTTTGAAGGCGACAGTGCTGTAGAACATCCTCATCAGAACATTTGGCTCCCAGTGAAGGATACCTTTTTAACAACTGGACATGCGCCAGCTGTTCCAGGGGCCGAAGATTAGGGTCTCGTAAAACATGAAATTGACGCAACAACAACGGGTCGGTTTCCCTTTGTGAATATCTTGAAACCTACTGCGAGTCTTCGACACCCCTTCAAAAATCCTCGCAATTCAAATCGGAATATTGAGAGGTCGTTTTCAATATGCGTACTCCTGATATTTACCAGTAGACGGTAACTTTCCATGCCAGTAATTAACGTCGCAATACAAGCAGATGCAATGATTACATAGGCGTGTCGCAGGGTGGATGAGATAGCCAGCTATTTACAGATTAATTAATTCATCATGGACTAGAACCTACGTAATTTATCATCAGGGAAGTGTTAACCCTTTCCCTGCCCTAGACATGTTGCAGATTTAGTCTGTGGACCCGCGGAAACAACGGCTGTCACAAACCATACGACTGCAGACAGCAGGTTGGACTGTTTTTGAATTGATGATGTCTCAAACCCAACAATGGCGGCGTTGGGTATCTTATCATCCTTTTCATAAGGGTTCTAAGTGAGGGAGGTAAGACCCTTCCCTCCGGCCACAGTCACAAAGCCTTGATTCTATATTCATTCAGTATTTTAGAAGGTTGTATTATGAGGTTGTGTTACCTCTTTTAGCGAAGGGACAAAGCAGTCATTCCTGGGGTGCGACGTTTGAAGATGATGATCCGATGATTTTTTTGTCTCGGGGGTCATCCTCTTAATCTTCATCGTGTGATACCCTTTTGAGGGCTGAAGTGTTATCTCTGACACTGCAACCTGCTGTTCTCCTGACTTTATCAATATAGTGTTTGAATAAAACATGGTTTGACCGCCGGCTGAAGTGCGCCTCGTTAACCAACATGACAGTGCACTCGTGTTTTTATATAAACGATGTTAGAAGCTGAAAGGTCACTGTGAGGGATCGAATCTTTGCACGGAACCCCAATCTCGGGAAGTTGGTCCTTCATGGGCTATTCTTCCACCATACACATCCAAAAAAGTCAGTATTATGCCAAATGCCTTACCGACACGACAGACCGGGGGCAAGAAGGGGCGGAGCGAGCGGCAAGAGAGAAACGAGTATGTATCGTCATTGCCAATAGTCCATGCGTGCAAAACATACACTTCCTCTGTCATGGCTGAGCTTGAGGGAGCTTATTAGGGGCGGGGAGCTTCAAAAAGACTGCGTTCGGAGTCGAGCAAAAAGCTGGCTTTGACATTCCCTTTTTGTAGTAGGCCCTACTACAGATCCCTGAATGGTATTCTGGTTGTACAGACATCGTTTTACGTACGGTATTCCGTCTTACCCGGTCAGAACAGTTTCTTGACATCAGTGTAAAGTATCAGAAACGCCATACCTCATACAACGATGCCTCAAATATCATGTATAGGCGAGTAGACTACCAAAACTTCGAAATCCTATAGCGAATGAATTTTTGGTTGTAGACGACCAGCAAGACACAAGTAGACCGACCCAGAAACCGCTGCCAACGATGTCGCAACCAATGAAGGACTTCACCGCATTCAGGATCGCCATGGACTCCCAAACGAGATTCACAGAGATGTGGTCACATATCTATCCTTCCCAGCGAGTTAACACCAACGAATGGCCTACCGACAAGCAAGAAAGCTTTCATGAAGACGAAGGACACAGACAACGAATATAAGACGTATACTTGCAGTTTGAGGAGAATCCATAAACCACGCCGACCTGCAGTCCATGATTACGTAGCTGCTTCTTGATTTCAACGGTTCAAATGCGCAATGCCCGACCCAAGCGTTTGAAATCACCGGCGTGCTATATGAGCATAGCGTCACCTATTTCGGTCCTCCGTGCCTCGACATGGTTACGTCATCCACCTTGCGTTCCTCATAGAAATAGCATCACAATTACCTGTCACAACGACTGGTTTGACCTCAGACAAACCCAGGCTATAATTATAACAGGGGTCGTGAATTTTACAGCGTTCCTCTGCATCCAGGAGACATCCAGCGAGTTGGGGGTAAATACTCGTAAATGAGAGATGTTATGTTAACATGCCGTACATTGAGAGAAAGGACAAGAGGCTGAACAGCAGGTGAAGAGATTTAGTCATGGAGCATGTCAACAGCTTTTCACGTTGGAAGCTGTTGCCAAATTGAAGTATTCTGAAATCAGCATGCCGAGCTTCCGTCGGTTTTCGTCAGTGGCATAGCCATGATAGCTAACTTCCCACAAACTTTGTTGGTCAGATGGCGATGACTCCGAACACCATGCCAGGGTGGTCCTGGATGGAAACAGGCTCATTCGGCTGATCGGAAAAAAATTATCCGATGATACCTACTGATTTCGATCGGGAATCAATGCAGAGATATTCGTGTGGGCCTCGTAGATAAAAGAATTTGAAAACCTGTTGCGATCCGACCTTTCCCGAGAAAGAAAGCACTTTTAGATCAGGAGAGAGAACACAGAACAGCCAATGTTGCAGGACCAGCAGCTTGCGTAAAGCGCACTTTCAAAAGATTACAACACTTCGAGACCCTGATGATTTACAACCAACCAAGTGCAGTCGGCCAAGTTTCAAAACCCCCAAAAGTGCAGTCGGTCAGGTTCCTTGCACCTGTCGACGTAACCGCTGGGACAAAGAATGCATCACAAAGGCAGACGACGCAATGGCAGGTGAACGCCTATCAACGGTTACAAAACGGGTCATCACAGCTAAGGCAAATACTAGTATACAGTTATCAGTTGTCGCTCATAGATAAGCATTTTTTCCTTTTTTTCCTTTTTGCTTTTTCTATCATTGGGCGAGGCATCATAGTCCATTACATGATAGGAATGATTGAATAACTTCATCACACCACAGTGTCCTCTTGAATGCTTCCAACTTTATTAGGATAAGTTTGCAAAGCATTCTTTCAGCACACACCTTCGTGTTTGGACAACTCAAGAACAAGTCAGATATCGCAGAATCAGTTAGGCTGAGAACGAAAACCTGATGGAAAAAATTCCAAGGATGCGTTTTGCCGCAGTGGGTAACTCCAACTATCAGCTAACGTATCATGAAAACCTTCCAAATAAACCATTCAAACTGCAAACATTGGACGGAGATGTTATGAATAAAGTGATTGTTTTTGTATTTACCTTGGACCTGCTTCATGCCTGCTGCTGCGGGTGATCCGAGCGGTACGAGAAACCATCCTCTCTAAACCCCGTTCACGTAACAACCTTGTCTAGATTACGATGTGAATGCTACAAGAAGAGGAGAGCTACTGCCCTATATTTGGGTCTATCTTACTTCACCGGTCTTTGTTTAGCCGCATTGTCACCTAAATATGAACCAAGAGGGACTAAAAATATCATCAGAGTTGCATGATAATTCGTTAGGTCAGTGGCGTGGAGAGTTGTCGTTGACCACAATAGCGATGCTAATTGTCCAAGGTTAACAATGTCGCTCGGGTGATTTGGTCACCAACCGACCAATAAGCATAGATCACCGGCCGGTGAGATGTATTGTTGGTGAGTGACTGACAGCTGTTGGAGTTGGCGCGTGAGGCTCTCTCACGCTGGCCACCGAGAGGTCAGTTCGCGGCCGCGGGAACTGTAGGTCGTGATTACGAAACAAACGGAAGTAAGCACCGCCTGCAAATACAGACGTACTCAAATGACGGAATGGACAATGGTGTGGAGTGGTCACAACAGTTGACCGACGCGTCCGGCGTAATAATGCATCAGGTGCGGTCATGTTGTCCAGAGTTCGGGGAAAGTTCAATGGGGTGGAGTGGCGCTGACCAGTTGCTGCACGGTCAATGATGGAGAATTGCGTCCTCTTGCTGTAAATGACGTAATATGTTACATCGATGTCCCCAAGACGACGTGAAATGATCCAATACCGCATCATGAGCAAACTTGTGTTGCGTCCATTTGAATAAATTGACGTAATGCAGGAGGCTGCTTTCATAACATGACGGTGAAACGCGCAATATTGCACCGTGGACCGGTGTGACTTTAGCGATTTCGATAGATGCGAGAACTGAGGAAGGAACACGAATAGTTCAACAGGCAAGGCTGTGTAACATTTACCAGGACCAAAGTCTGTCCGTTGTAGGCAAATGTCAGGACCAATTGCGACTATTTCGACAATTTTGATCTCATTGGTTTCTTCTTGCATTTCATTCAAAATCAGCCTACGTTCGGGAGAGCTGGACATGGTCATCTTGCATGAAGTAGGACGTCCCGGGTCGAGCTTAGACTTGCTGCCCATGGTTGCCGCCCGTATTGGTATGGTCTGGTGGTTTTTATGTTTGTTCTCTGCTATAACCTTTTCACCTTCGCGGTCACCCAGGATGATTGGTTGGTAACCGTCACCACCAAATGGTACCTATTCCACAGATCAATTCCTGATGATTGAAACCAATGCTCACAAGGTAACTGGACCTGTGGCCATCATGTTACATTTTGTCCATTAGCAAGTCTGGGAGAATGGCTAGGTTATTTACGAGTCGGCTATCGTGCCACTCGTCACAGATGCAGCAAAGGTCTGCACAACATAATATTATGATAATAAAATCTCATGATAATAAAATCATTGCGACATGGCCTCCAAACTCAATACAAGATGTGCTAAAGACTGTTTTATATTCAACTTCAAATTCAATTTCAAATGAATTTATTGAAACCTTGTAAAATTGATTTACATCGGTGGGAGATACAATAAACTAGTGATTGATAGAGAGAATAAGAAGAGGGGAGCAAACAGGGATCTGTCTTAAGAAATGTTTACAGAAAATGGAAACGGTAATAGCAAATGATATGTGCCACCAGTGTATGTGCTTGCGACACACGATGCTAATCGGCACGTTTATGAATGTTTTGATTCCAAGTTCCGAGCTATGGAATCTGGAAGAAGATACTGAAAGAGTAGTTCCATACCGGAACTAGACAATAGCAAATACAGTTAGCCTCATCTTCTTAACTGCTCCATCCGTGTGTAAAAATCATGAATTACAAATCAATTTCATGAGCATTCGCACACCGGAAGTGGATCTCTCACCCAATTAAGGAGGCTCATCATCGTTCATCTTCGTATCAAAAAGTGTCTGCAGCCATCCATAGCTTCAGATGACACGACACGTCTATTTTACGATTGTTCTTCCTTTTCCACACCGATGAATCACGAATTGACCACAAAACCATTCATACAAATGATTCTTCCATCTTCTCATAGCGCGTCATTGCCTCGCGTTAGCCCCGCAGATGGCCCCCAGAGTTGGAGCCAGAAAGACAGTCGATATACTACCAATCTGACAGACCATTCACAAACTGTTGCCAAGCGGTTGGATGGATAATCCCCGAGAAAAGATTTGGTCATTTGAAGCTTTTTGGTTTTTCTTTCTGAGGATGGCAATTAAAGAAACTCAGATGAAAGGAAGGACAAATAGCCGGTAGGTTGACTGTCGGGGGTCGTGAGGGAGTAAGGAAGAAATGACGCCCTCAGAGTTTGAGAGGCAGAAAGAGTCTTCATGACCACACCCGCCACGACCAGTCGAGGGGGGATCAGGGGCAGGGTTCAAAAGATATACATGATTGTAGACGAACAGAGTGAGTTTTCGCAAATCTGACGAAGTACGAAATACGAAATTCAACTTCACTTCCAGGACCTAATGTATTTCTGGAGATGGTGGTAGAATGTCCCTGCTGCCAGTGCGTCTAGCATCATGTAAGACGGAGAGAGTTTTGGTCCATCTTGATTCTTTAAATTTCCACTTCGTAGCTACGAAGTGGAAACGAAAGATAAATTTCAAAGTTTAATATACACGTAACTCAATCGTTCTAACGTCATACCCTAAAAGACGCCCATGCATGCAGCAGCCGGTATTTGTGGTAACAACAATCTCCTGAAATACATTACGTCATGGAAATGGTAGAAGTAGAATTTCGTATTTCGTACAACTTCGTATTTCGGCAGGTTTGCGAAAACTCACTACTTTAGTACTAGGTCTTCGAAAGTCCTCACAACATGATTTCTAACCGTGACCTAAGTTCTTGTAAGAGCACGAAAGAGAAAATTAAATGGATTTCAGTCATCAATAATTCACGTTGAAATCTCCATGGTTATAGTTCAATGATCAAAGTAAGAAATGAGTTCGTCATACTGATAATGTTTAAGTATTCTCTTACATCCTAACTCATTGCTTAGTTGGACAAGACGGCGCGTGCGGATTCAATGGCGTATGTCCGTCGCTGTCGGCTTGAACTCGGTTATCATCAAGGCCGTAGAGGATTGAAAGTTTGCGTGGGCATCAGATTGAGTATTTCGACGGAAAATCAACAACGTCATACTTCCGATGATGATAGCTTGATAGCTTGGTAACATAATCAATCTATCTGTCAAGATGAGGGAGTCAACTTTGACGAATTCACACAGTGGTCATCGCAATTTCGCCCGAAAGTCACCCACGGGCCTTTCCCACCGTATCAAATCCCGTGTCCAGAGTTTGATTGTGCCACGGAGGGCAGTCAGGGACCTCACTTTCAGCCCTAAGGGTGGGATGTTATCACCCATAACGGACTTGGTAACGTGGGACCACGTTTCTATCTTAGAGTTGTGAGCTTCCATACCACTGCCAAATTACTGCACCATTTGACCATGATGCTGGCTCTGCCAAGGACTACTTCCTGAAGTAGGCCTACTGCGTCATTCCTCAGGCTCTCACGTGGTTTCTCCAAGCTACCAATCACTCTACACGATTTTTCGAATGTCTAGCTTGAACGAAGGGCATTCGATGATTGGCTTGGCAACTCTTCCAAAAGCTACGTTTGATATTCAGAAACTTCTCATCCAGGCCCCAACCAAAAGCTTGGTTTGTTTCTTTTGATGGTCAAACATTCGTTCAATTCAAATCAAATCCGAGTGCAAACACCCTGACGCGGTGTCTCATGCCTGACTCATCTTGTTTCACCAAAACAATGGTGTCTTGTGCGCCAAACTCGAGCAGACGAGATATCAAAAATCGAAAACAAAGCCGTCGTCTGCCAGCATTGTCTTCCCAGAATCTCATTAATAAAAGTTAAGCTGGTAATATTTGGGCAAAGATCCGTGGCTTAAACAACCTAAATGGCTTTTTCACGGGCAAAGAATTCGTGGAACAATGTCTAGTAATGGTAACAAAGTCGTTGACCAAACTGGTGCTGTAGGGGTCAGCTTGCAAGCCGGCTCAGGAGTCACGTTCGTTAAGGTTCACGTGCCATCCTTGCCCCTGTCTCTTGTACCCCTAATCACCCTTTTGTTTAAGACCTTTCCGCCCTTATTTTTCTTCCCTTGTTTTGTTATCTTTAAAATTTAACGTAGCTGGTAAGCGTGGTCGACCATCTTGAGAAGTTGTCTCAAAGACGGCGCGAAATCATGAGATCAAACAGCCTACATCAAAACTATGATTCTTTCTTGGTTTCAACAAATCTGTTCAAACCCGCTGCCCAGTCTAGCTTTTTTCCTCCACGAACAGCTAGAATACAGGGCCATATTCAAAATTCAAATTGCTAGGCGTAGTTACTTGTTGAAGTGCCCAGTTTGTACAGACCAATGTACACAACCAGCAACCAACTAACTGGCAAGGTATCGGCCCAGATACTGCCAACCTTCTTACGTGAGCCACTTCAAACATTTTGTAAGGGGGTGACGGGAATTTTTTAACGTCATCGTCCCATCGAATGCTTGTGTGTTTTGTCGTTGTTGTGTCACTCTGTGACTGTGACAATAAACAAGCTCAACTCTTTTGGGGGAGGGGGAGGCCTCACCATTCAGACTGCAGTGTGAACTGTTATCCACAACACACGATATTCCTTTAAAATTGGGGCTCAGCCGTTTTTGTGTCTTGGATTCTGATTCAACTCGTTTCAAGCGGCCTGACCAGAGGAGAAAGTCTTACTTTTGTGACTGGCAGTCACAGAAGTACAGGTAACTTCACATGTGATCTCACGTGTTGTCACGTGATGTCGCACGAGCAATGGCTATAATACAACTCGAAATCTTCGTTGATGACGCGGTTATTTTTCGTCCCTACCCTCATCACGGTAACCACCCTCTCCTACACTGTTCAGTGCCTCAGCAGCAAATATTGATATAAAGTCCATAGCGGCTGATGGTAGTTAGGAACTGAGGGTAATCGTGGATGCCGTTTAGTCTTGCAATTCTGAGTTTATGCTGGTATGATTTGATCGGACATTTTCAAAAATACATCGTAACTGTGGAATTGAGAGGTGTTATACGCCAACAAATGATATACTTCACACCAGTTGATACTGATCAGTGATATCACCACTCGATATCACCACTCATTTGCATATCTATCAAGCTCAGCAGCCAATAGTCGCATCGCAGTCCCGCAGAAAAGAAGACAAAGATGGCGTTTGGGCAAATTGTTATTCCGATGTCGCCTTTAGCTGGTATCAGGAAAAAACACTAAAATATCATAATGCAAATGGGAAGAACTGTTTGCAAACTATTTTTAACCGAGCGTTATTTTTCACAACGCCTGTGAAAGCGAACGAAACCTCTTCCCAGGCGAATAAAAGATTGCTAAAAGCTACTTTCCTGAAAATATTTTCAGGAGCAATTTTCGCTGATAATCAGGACAGGAGGAGAAAACACGGATGTGTCTCAAAGTGACAGATTCTTCTTTTTATTACAGGCTTTCCTTAGCAGAAGTTTTGAGTCACAAGTAATGGTCCAAGTAGTTTAATGGCAAACAAGACGAAAAGTGTGAATTACTGGAAATGAAAGAAAATAGCATCGTAATGGAGTAGAAATTGCCCAAACGCGATGCTGAAAAACGCTGTGATTCTACGTGCCGCTGCTGAAGAATCCACATTTGATGGTGATAGAGCGTGCCACGCCCCGGGGTGCTGGTGTAACAAGTTGTAAGATTGGCGAACAGGTTCTTAAATGTTCCCTGTGGTAATCTTAAACAGTTATTAGTCCAATAAAAAGATGAAAACATCAGCCACGTGTTTGATAAAATAGCGTAATCGCTGAGCGCATGTCAGGCATTGTTACGGGCTCTTATCCACATCGGGGTGGTGTCAAAATAACCAATACAATGGGATGAACATGTGGTCCAGAATTATCAAAAGTCACATAAAGGTTGCTATCATCGCAAAGAAAAAGAAACAGGCAAGCGTGCTTTGTGGAAGGAGAAGAAGGCGAAAAATGGACTATTGATGCCAGCAATTATGCTGGAATGATCCTGGCAGGGAGCACAACGCGATAAGAAAATGAGAGAACAATGGCAGGGATGTTTGCTACCGGTTCTTGTTTGTCACGTTTTGTCTCATGAGCGGAAAAAGTTCCAGAATGAATTGGGGTCCTGAGGCTGTCATTTTGGACAAAGGTTTGGACCCTGACTGGGGTCGGAATGGGTGTCCAGTGGATTTGAATAATAGGGAGATGGTCAAAAAGATGAATGGCCACGTGGGATAGAAAAGGCAAGAGTTGGAAGCAGGGGTTCTCTCCACAGCTGTGATTTTGAGAGATTACCATTAGAACAATGGGCTCCGAGAGGAGGGAGTTAGGCCGGCTGGCTGCATTCAGACTCGGCCATGGGGACCGGTATTCAACGCCATAATGACCACAGCTCTTGTCAAAGGGTCGGAAACTTCAGCCAACGAATGCAACAATTGGCCAACAGCTGACCGCCTCTGCTGGTCATTCATGACGCTCTCTGAGACCATAAAATTTCGATAGATAGTAATTATACTATAAGGTTGCTGGTATTGACTCGCCATCGTGTATGTTTATCACTACAAAGGGAAAAACACGAGAAAAGATATCGGGAGAAACTAGAGAAGAGAATCAAAACAATTAAAAATAATTTTCTCATCAGCGTCAATTTTCCGAATCAGTTCTTTACGTCTAAATGCCACCTCCTCTCGGACAATGACTCCGCAACTCACTCAATTAGTTGCAGATCTGTCATCAGCCTGAAGGCCCAAGCTAATTGGGAGGAAACCCAACTAAATCTAACGGCGGGGTTCTCTAAACGTTTTTGGTGCATCTTACGATGTTTTGAACTGTCAGAATCAGGGAGCGCGTGGTCAACATTCGAAGTTTGAAGCAGCTTGAGAATGACGTCAGCTATACTTTGAATAAGCCAATGAGAACCCAGCATGCTGGGTCATGTGACTTTACCCTCGGCACCAAGACTGGCAACTGGCTCTTCTTGGCCTACCGAAGGCCTATCAAACATGTCAAAACTACAAGACCTCTCTCAAGCGTCATCAGTCAGCAAATCAGAATGGAAAGTAATGGCACATGATTTTATACCAATATTATAATGATTAACGTCCACCGATAGGTTTGCTGTTAAGATGATCAGAGAGTGACGGTGGCGGTGATGGCGTTCCATTTCACCAGTCACCTGCCGGCGGCTGTGGGCCATATTTTCACCTATGTCACCCAAATGACCAAAGAGACACCAGAATGCAGCTGCAGCAAGCTTTATATTTGTCTTTCTGCTAATCCCCGGCCCTCGGGTGGAGTATCCCCTTGTTTAAATTTTCCCAGACGAAATTAAAAGACTGTTTGTCTCTAATCTCTGTGCAAATAGGTGATTGGTCTTGGATGGCGGACAAAAAGATGAGACGGAAGGTGGCCAAGCTGGAGTGGGGACCTCACAGACCTCCTCTCACACTCCAGCTGCAGCGTTCTCACTTTTTGGCCAAATCTGCGGAAACTCTCTTCCTGTACTTAATACCGCTGAAGGTTGAGTGATTTTTCTTAATGTTCAAAATCCGGGCAGTGTATTCAGAGGGTTTGCTCTCTGTTTGTTTAGTTGCCTCTTCCAAGTTGATGTTCGGCGGTAAAACTCGTGTCGTGTAAGAAATGATTCGAACATGTTAGAAAAAGACAAAATCGGATACGCTATCACCGATATATGATCAGCGCACCAACATTCTCAACTTATTCATTTGCTTCATAAATGATAATTAGACAGGTGTGAATGTCGCATTTCGAATTTTAAAGAAATTCGTCCCATAATTCTCTCCTGAAACGTCTGCATCAAAAGTCTCGAATGACGCGGATGTTTCATTTGACAGCGAATTTTAATCTCGTTAATTGGTCGAAACCACAAAGAACTTCAAATGTGCGATGTGCTCTTTGCTGCGAAGCCTGCTTGCCAAACTCCTTCACAAAACCTTGTAACATAAAGGCATCAACGGAAACATGACGGACGATGCTAGAGGAGACATTGTAAAACCATTGTGGTCATTCTCCTCCAATTGAATGTGTTTTGTTGTTGTGTAAAACTGACCAGATTGACCGGCTGTGGGATGACCATAGATGTCACAGGAGCAGATGGTGCCGTACCCTCCCCTCTCCGTCCCGGGCCTCCATCGGTCAGTGTGGTCAATTAAGTGAAAACAGAGATGAACCATAGAGTCCATCAGGATCATCATCGCTGGTATAATTGCCAACTTTGTCGAAATCAAGAATAAGATGGAGTAATTCTATCGTTTATATTCTTCATCTTTCAAACAATAGTAGCAACCG
Organism: Notospermus geniculatus; assembly: GCA_002633025.1. Taxonomy (NCBI): domain Eukaryota; kingdom Metazoa; phylum Nemertea; class Pilidiophora; order Heteronemertea; family Lineidae; genus Notospermus; species Notospermus geniculatus. The sequence continues at coordinate 180,827 of NMRB01001323.1, forward strand.
TTTGCCGACTAGGGAGAGAGGATGGATTCATGGGAGACTGGTGCAGTCTGGTGCAAGATGTTTACATCTGCTTATGACACCCCAGCAGTATTCGATTCCACCCTTTACGAAAGCTTCAGCAGGGAAGGCTTTTTCATGGGACCTAACGCCATCCTGAGAACATCAGAGGTTCTTAGCGCTCGCTCCCTTCGTCACGTTTGTGCGCGGTGACGAAGGAAGCGAGCGCTAAGAACCCCTGATATTTTCAGATGACATAACGCAGGCTACTGCCAACTCTCCATGAACTGAAACAGGTTAAACGGCGAATCGAACCTACAATCTCAGAAGTGACAGAAACCGATGTTTTCGCACTGTGTCTCTGTGACCGCCCTGACAACCGTTTGTTCATTAGTAATAAAACCAACAGCGGCGTGTGCCTAAAGCACCAAGTAAAGAATCACAGACGAAACCTTCTAATCCCCGGCATCAAGTTCTCCCGGACTCATCCTATTGTCTCTTTGTTTCATCTCCCCAGCCATCATCATTATCATTATGCTAATCAGATGCACCGCTGGTTGACAGGTCTTAGATTTCTAACGGATTCTTCATCTTTGCCTCCAGAATTTTCGTAAAACAACAGTCAAGTGTCATCAGGATTGAGGGAGGCACCAAGGGTCATCTGTTAAGTTCTGTTGGACGTACCGGTAACGAAATCGTGCCAAAAAAACTTCGGTTTCGTTTGTTGTACAATCGTTTTGAACGACATCCGGTCGTTTCGCCGTCGAGTCGGATAAGTCAGCCCAATGTCAGAATGACCCTGCGTTAAATAAAGGGATATTACGGATTTTGTTGATGGAAAGTGCGTATGGCGCCCATGTAAGGACGGTATACCTACAGAATGTCAGAGTAAGTCGCTCTTCAAATGGTTTCCCCGGCGGGGCGGCAAAAGTATCTCACTTTACCAAACTTCCTTTTCGTTTTGTTTTAAGAACAGGATGTCTTGGTTCCGTTCCTTTTTGTAAACTGTTACTTCGTTTCACCGTTACTTATCAGTTACAACCCTTCATCAGCATCCATATGGAATCATCAAGTCCAATGAATTACACACCATTTGTCTTGCAACGGCTCCGTCAAATTCTTGGACCCTTCTTTTCACAACTCAACAAAACAACCCCTGAATGGACATTACCCTTATTTGATGGAATTTTAATGAAATATTTAATATCAAAAATAGCCCCATTTAACGGCATTGGTGCTCAAGAACGCCCCTACCCTTGGCATATTGAAGAGAACCCTTTCTGATTTTCCTACTATAACGTATTCCTATGGTTTATTGCCTCTCTTTCAAATGTCACAATTCGGAGGAGAGACACTTCTGCACATCCTCAATGCTGATCTGAGCTAGATGAATGACTTGGGTGTAATTATTAGAGTTTTATCTTTACTTATTGTGGTTGTGTGTCTTTGCGTGTGTCACCAACTCCCAGGTGATGCTGGGGATGGTGGGACTTCAAAAGTATTGTCAGAGGAAGGGCTGAAACCTCATTCGCTGTTCAATGACTGTAATCACAGTTATTGCGTCTGTAGCAGGAGAATGGGCGATGATGCTAATCGTGAGAGAGATTGAGATCCCTGTTGCAGGGTGGACAGTGTCGGGTTGTGTCCCAAAATCACACGTCCGACGGCGTTCAGAAGTGGACTGGCGGCAATTTCTTATTTTTGTTGCTGGTCAAAAATGGTGTGGCAATCATGGCTCCATAAGGTATTACGTGCAGCAGTACCAAAAATTTATACGTGTAAGCAAGAGATGAGTTTTTGGTATTACCCAAGCGTTGTTGATGTAAAGAAATGAGCGTAGCCATTGCCAAGTTTATTTTACAGGACCTTGGCAGACCGAGTTAATAACCATTTCGTCCTATGATATCAGCCAAGGCTGATGAATAGGCAGAGATTTTTTCTGCCAGGGCAGTTTTGTTGGTCTGGACCGAGAACTTTTGTAACCATTGGCCGTAGTGTAGCCGAGCTTCATAAAGTTGCATTTACAACAGGAATATGGAAAGTAACTCAATCAGCAAAAGTGTGTCATGATTACAAGTCAGGATGATGCCCTTTCAAAAAGCCTTTAAGATCAAGGAGACAAAGCATGACTTTATCACCATGGTGACAGTGATATGTATATATTGATATTATGAACATTATGTTTATTCTATACGGTCTTTCGTGGGCCTATACAAAGATATCGCTATGAACCATCACTTAACAGCTTACGCTTCTGAATAGCAGATTAGATCCAAATATCACTAGTAAGATTATTGACTTTGCGGCCATATTCAAATGGCTTTTAGCCACAGCCACCAAGGTTTTATGACGTCATCTAGACTTTATGGCCGTCAAAGAAACTTTTCTCCCTAGAAACGCAGAAGTTGCAAACTATCTCTTGTTTGACAAGGGAGGAGATCTTGTTTCTGCCTCTGGCAGATTGTTTGCCGTGATATTAAGAGTGAAAGAACGATATTTGTTTGCCTCTCTACCGAATGAGACGGTTTGGAGGCCAAAAGTGAGAAAAAGAAAAAACCTGCGATGACGACATAAGAAATGTCTGAAATACAGACCAATGCCACAAAGCAACACTGTGTCAATGGGAACTTCTAACTTTACTTGTAACGAGCGATCACCAAAGATGAAAATGAAATGGTCAATATCGTCCTGGGGTATGACTTCACCACAATCCTGAAGGCCCTATCGTGCTTGGTATACCTGACCCGCTGATATCCAGCGGGGACCACAAACCAATTTCTTGCTTGGAGCAGACTGACGACCCTTATAAGTGGTACATGGTGTCTTGCTGTCCTTTCTTCAAATAGACCCTCGAAACTGAGAAGGAGCATCAATTAGTGGCCATTAGAAATGCTGGGTTCCGTTTGGAAAACTGCAGATTGTCATGACCGAACTTGGATACATGATTGATAAGATAAAACGTGAGTTTGCTACAAAAACGAATAAGGTGAAATGCATCATGTCTAAAAACGCTGGTGGTCAGATGAGTGTTTCCGATATTTTGATTTCTCGAAAATAGCACAAGCACTTTCAAAGAAGCTCAGTCATGTCAGTCTGTCAATCGGCCTCACCAACAGCAGGTCAGGTGCAATTGGGAGAAGATTCCAAATGCAAAATGCATATTATTTTGGGCGACAGTCGTGTCCTTTTATGATGATGATTATTCTTGGTTGTTGCCAACTAAAGCAGCTTTGCAGAGACGATCATTTTTGATTAATGATGACTGTATTTCCGAGAAGAATAACGTGTGGTCTGAAAAAATAGGCCCAAGATTTCGTCGTCAACCGAAATGGTCATTTTTATCACATCTCGAGAGGAATCAGTATCGAAATAAGCGTTAAGGTCAGGATAATTAGCATGGACCTGGTCAGCTCTTGCCGAATGATGACAATAATGCAGATGACCGTGCATCCTGCGGTCAGTGCCAGGTCCGGAAGTGATGGCTGCCGGGCTACAAAAGAACTGTCGCTGAGGATCAAGGGGGCAAAGCAGTGACCGGTGACCGGGCTGGACGGTCAAACTGGCCATTGTCCGGCAGGGCTATCAGAGAGTACACGCAATTCTTATACCAACATAAAACTCTTGTCAAATTGTATTCAATATGAAAAGTTCGCCTTTGGCCTCGGGAGTTGTCTAGGACTACATATTTCACTTCTGGAGCTAAATTTAGTTAAAGATTGGAGCTTATTACAATGCGAAGGATTCTGTATAGATTGCATTTGAAGGAATGTTGATGTGAATGCAACCTTTTGTGGTTATGTGTTTGTGGAATGGGGTTAGCGGTCGGTGAAGAGGAGNACTTATCTTTTGTGTTGAACAAAGGATATACGTCACACTTAGACTTATATGTACTTTTATGAATATGGGCCCTGGCGCCTATCGACCAGAAAATAGCAAATACGCGTACATGAAATAGAACCCCTCCAAATGTCATACTTTGACGAGGAAATGTGCCCACGAGCATGTAGACGACAAAATGACGAGATTCCCCAGAATTTCGTCATTGATAAATGTCCAGTTTTCCCGAAAATAAACGGTCGTCCGGGCACCAAAGAACTGATACAAACACCTCGCTACAGGAGCCAATAACTAGGGCATTGTAAGCGTGTGTCAATTTGTTTTACAGGTGAAACGGCACGGGTCTGTATTCTTTATCAACTTGTTATTTCACTCGGGATAATGGGAAGCCTTAACAAAAGGGCAACACGGATGCTGCTTGGTTATGAAAAGAGGGCGGACGGCATGAGACAGGTCCAAGGAGAGGCGGATTCTTTAGCCGAGGACCCTTGGAAACATCCTTTATCATGAGAAGTTATGTGTAGTGTAGGAATTGACGATAATTGCAAATGCTCGACTTTTAAAGCTGTTTTTAAACACTAATTGAGTAAAAAAAATTAGTGTTTTCACAGGGTTGTCTCGGACTTAGATTAGAACCACTACCATGACCGTCATCTTAAACTTACTAGATGCGAAAAGGGGCTGTTCGTTTTCGTCATTTGAGGAATCTGAGTACGTTGTGATCCTTGGGAAAATGGAAGAAGCTACGCACTTGCAAATTGCAGGGATCATCTGTTGTGCTGTACAGAATAATCGTTGTAATTTATAACGTTCTCCATTTTCTCAGATTCCTCAACTGACGACACCGAGCAGCCCCTTTACACCACAGGCCTAATCCTAAAAGAGTCAAACGTTTACACATTCCTACAATATTTAATGCTGTTAAAACGACGCCATTTATCAAGAAACCGGCGCTTGGTGGGAATGAAATCGAAAAATTTCATCCGAAAAGATGGACACGGGCAAGAATTCACTTCATCAAGGAACATGGTTCCTTTGTTTCCTAAACCGATTTCATTAAAGAAATGAAGCAAAATTCGGCAACAAACCTCGCTTGAAAACGATTGTAATAAAGATGAGGAATACCACTCACCTTGGCACCCTGAAGAGGGCAGAAGAATGGTAAACTTGATTAAACAACATGATCCAATCTTTGTGAACAATCGTAAGATTGTGTAGCACACTCCTGACGCAATGCATGCAGGAAAGCTTCTGACGAAACTTTGCCTAATAATTCCTTTTATGCTAAATGAGCCTAAGAGAAAAAAAACTATGCGTGGTTGCCCCGGGTTGCGCTAGACAACGCCACCACAGGGTTTGCACCTTGTGCATAAATTTGTGGAAACGAAAGCAAGAGAAAGCAGACTTACTTGTCAATCATAACGCCTCCAAAGTCCACGTCATCGATTGCTTGCTCCAGTTCCATCATCCTTGTCTTGTTTAAAGAACCCTCCTTTACCAACATCACGGATACGTCCTCTCTCTTGCGCTGCCGGTTGCGTCCACCGCTTACAACCATTCGGCATCAGTTTGACTCAACCTGATCGGATGCAATCTCAAAACTCGCGTCACCCCCTGACATTCAATTGTCAAACGGACCCTTTCTTGCGTCTGTCAATGGCAGCGTTGCGGAGTGGACGCAAAAATTGGCAAATTACCGTCGTCCGTTAGTGACCAGTTTTTGACATTATGCAAATGAGTTATCTGACGTGGGAACAATGATATGTTGGGTGGAGTATGACGCCGCTGTCTGAGTCCCTTCTGACGGTGTTTTATGGAGCCACGCTCTGAGAGAGTTTTACTTAATTCATTCAATTGAAGACTTCTATTGCAATACTCAGATAATGATTTTGAATACAAAAGTCGTATTAACAATCGGGCGATGAGCTTTGCAGCTGGGGATGACTGGTTCTATGGCCTTAAGCTTTGGTGTTCTGTGGTTGCCTGTCCCATTATAATCATTCCTATGTTTACTTTAAGTGAGCTTCTAGATATCTCACCACAGTCCATTTACATTCGTAGATTATCGTTCCTGATTTATTGGAGACGGAAGATTCCGTTGGTTAACCTAGTTTTTTTAAGACGGTCTTTGTCCACACTCCCACACCTGCCCTTTGCCCCTCGAGTTGGCTCTCCGGTCACATCTTACATGCTACAGGGAATCACTTTAATACACATTTGCATATAATGCCTGAAGACAGTGCTGGACATGATTTTCTTGGTCATTGCATTGTCCCGAGGCCTCGCTAGCCTATCATTGGTCATATTCTTTGTTGTCTTTTGAACTAATGTCGTGAAATTGAAAGGTCGGCTTTAGCTACCAGGAAGTGGAATGGTTTAAGTAAGAATTCTAACAGGAAGTATTGTCACCTCAGACAGAGTCTTGGACAACGTTTCCGTGTTTGCCGAGGCTGAAGGGGTCAGGATGACCTTGTCCTCCGCGGTCAGCGCCACACTTGAGGAAGTCATGTTTTAAGCCCCNNNGCCACCAGAGGCCCACCAATATTTTCCATCAGAGGGCCACCAGTTCTTGCCACCGGTGGCCCTTCAGGGGAAAATTGGGGGTGCCACTGCCCCCATGCCCCCCATTAGCCTCTGGAGGTCCACTGATGCATTGCCACTAGAGGGCCACTTGTCCCACTCCACTGGCGGCCCGCTAGTGGCCAACGAGGGGTTACCGCTGTTCCCATGCCCCCCCACTAGCCTCTGGAGGCCCACCGATGCTTGCCACTAGAGGGCCACTTTTCCACCTCCACTTGCGGCCCTCTAGTGGCTAACGAGGGGTTGCCGCTGCCCCCATGCCCCCCATTAGCCTCTAGAGGCCCACCGATGCTTGCTGTCTGGGAAGCTGGACCAGGCCTACATGAGGTAGCCTGGCCTACATGAGGCCTGGAAGCACGGCGAAACGCCCGCCTGAGGCTCCGACACTCTTACCCCTCCCTTCCCTCCCGATCCCATGCCCCATGCCCATGGCCCACCCGGCAATCCATCTGTTTGACACTGTCACTGTGGTCAGTTCGAAACCATGCTGTTGTCATCGAAAGAATCGTAGGCCTACGTTGGATTGCATAGAAATTAGCCTCCAGTGCATATCTGTCTAGCCGTGGTAGACCTCTAGGCCTACGGGCACCTACGACGGTTGAAGGGCTTTGGAGCTTATTTAAAAATTGCCTAAAGATTACCGGTAGGGCCAGGGCACGAGAGAGGCTAGCCACGTGGACGTCATGTGCACTGTCATGTGCACATGTCATGTGCATTGCACATGGTGACGCTGGCTGCCTTGACTTGAAAAGACCCGACCCGTTAGGCCTATCGGTATACATTGTATACATGGTATCATGGGGTGGTATAGGCCTACCAAAATATACCAAAAGGACGTACCTGACATGCACACGGAATATCGATCCAGACAGACACTTGGATTTCGGCCCAGAGAGGATGGACTGTGATGTGTGGTCACAATGGATGACGTAGATAAGCCTTGTGGGACGATGTACATGGCACTGTGCATGCAAATATACATGCAGCAATCACTGCAAAGCGAGCGTCTCATGACATCCTCTGATTCCGCTCAAGACCTCATCCCATATTGCAGGCTGGAAACAATAAGCAAAGACCTATGACTTGTTAGATATATTTAATACGAGGCCTTCAACACCGAACTGTTGCAGTCATGCCTGCTTTGATTTGGCGAAAAAAACGAGAAACAACGGAGAGGTACCCCTGGAGGCATGAATTCGCCGTGATGCCGTAATCATGCTGAACATCACGTGTCACGTACGGTGGCCCATAGGACACGCGCGTTTTTTTTTTTCCCCCTTTTAAATAATTTATCAGTTTTCTCAATATGACACGATTGTTTCTTTTGAGTTTGATAACTTTTTCTCCAGATATTTAATTTATTCGTGTATCACTTTTTACTGTCACCGTATTGATTGTAGGCCTACTCTTCGAAAACGGAAGAAATAAATAACCAATCAATCAATCAATCACCCGCTCACGGCGGTGGTAGGACGTAATTTTTCCGCGGGTGGTAGGCCTAAATTCTCACCGCGGGTAATATTCTCATCACGTCCCTTGAATTCGAAGGAATTGCCCAAGATTGTAAGCCATGAAGCCTAACATGTAGGCCCTAGGCCTACTAAAACAGAGTTTGTCCTCTTCAGATTGCGGTCCGCATAGAAGCCGCATAGAAACTCCGCTGGTGCTTCGACAGCCTATGGCTGCTTTTCCACGAGACGTTTGCGGGCGCGGAATAGGAGGCGGGCGCGGGTGGAAAAAATCGAACCAACGTATTTCCCATTAGCTGTTTCACCCGCACCCGCTCCCGCTCCCGCCACCGAAACCGCGTCCGCAAACGTCTCGTGGAAAAGCAGCCTATCGGTGTTAAAATGCATGGGAAAATCGGTATAGGCCAGGCGCGGGTCCAGGGGGGGGCAAAGCCGGCCCGTGCCCCCTCTATTTTGTGGAAAATCTTTAAAATTGACCGGGAAATTTTGAAATTTTGAAAAAAAGTTAAAATTTGACCGAGGTTTTCCACGATGTGCGCTGGCTGTGCCCCCTCTTTCCCATGATTCTGGATCCGCCCCTTTAGGCCCTATAGGCTCCGCTAGCGCTAGCGGAGTTTCTATGCGGCCACCCCTAGGCCTATGCCGCGAGTTAGATTGGTTCGAGTCGAACTATTTCCTAGCCTACTCAGTGTCAATGACTGAACACTGAGCTTACCGGGTTACCCAGTAATGCCTGGACAAACTACAGGTGACAATGTGAAGCATCTGTGGGGTCTTTACTAACCGGGCAATGAACGTAGGCTTACCAGGCCTATTTTTGCGATGCAATCTGAATGAAATACCCGGTAACGTATTTTTGCGAATCTTGATCGTTAGGCGAGCCGATACCCAAACCCGACCACGCCCGTCTTGTTGCCGATATGATAATCCTCTCTCGATCCTCCCATTGCCCGAAGGCCAGACAAAACTAACCAATAGCTGACAAGCGACACAAAAAATGATGCTTCGTTACCACACAGCCGTTGGTTACTGTGTGACGCGGAGAGGGAAATGGATAAGATGGCGCATTTCGTTTTGCCGTTGGTTTTTAACAACTTAACAAACACGAAATGGGTTTCACTTTCTACTAGATTTGGCTTCTAGCGATAAAAAAGGGCTTCAAATAATGCCGTTGTGAACAACATTTTGTGACGTGTTGGGGATATTTCGGATTCGAGCGATCTCACCACATTGCGTCTTCACCTACGGCGACGGTGGATTTCACTTTTTTTTTTCGCTTATTTTAACCAAAATTCTAGTTGCCTGTTAGCAGACAGATGAGGCCCAGGGCTTTTCTAAGTCTCTGAATAAAGGAACAAGAAGGAGATGGTGTGAATGTCCGGGAACAAAAGATCCTATTTCCACATTCCAATTTAGCGATTGGTTTCTGCAATGCACCTTAATCCGTCATGGACAAGCGGACACTTTTACATGGGGACAGTCTTTACTGTCACATGGGCAGCGTTATCACAACCAACGAAAAAGGTATTTTGAAAGGAGAGAAGAGACGGCGTTTAAGAAACATTTCGTTCACGAATCACTAGACTCATTGCCGTAATTATGATTCATTGGCTCTGCCGGGAATTACAGGGATGCAACTCAAGATCGCAAAATAATGGAGGGTCATTCATTTTGGGGTCCATGTTGTAACTTTTTAATTCATACTCGCGCACCCATTACACGGTTCACGTGCTGGCCGATTTTTAATCGTTCATTCATTTCCATGATGGAACAATTACACCGAGCAGACGACAGAGGCAAAGAAGGTCACGTGATGTTTCGGTCATCACGTCGTCTGCCGCGGAGACCCGCTGCTCACAAATTTACTCATTTTACATATTTTCGCTAAAACAAAGGTCATTTTGAACACAAAGAGGGATGAGTTTTCTATTGTCTCCAGGACTGGCCTTAGCGTCTGTCGACCATTGTTTGACCACCTTGCAATGATTGAGATGAGAACCCTGTGTTTTGGTCGTAATTAGTTTTTTGTATTCAGTGTTGTCCACCGGGGTATAAGGGATCATGATTTTAAAAGATATGGACAAGTAGCGCGTGCTGCATCAGATGGCCCCTCCAAAATGGTTTCCGACTCTTCAGCCTCATTTTAAGTGACCGCTGAATACAGATTTGGTCGGTGCACGTATATCAATAAATACGTGCTTGTGTTAACGACTGACGCCAGGGCCATATTTAGCGGGGGGCAGGAGGCAGTTCCCCCCCCCCCCAAGCCAACCAAAAAACGTGATTTTCATGCGGATTTTGGGCAAAAAACGGCAAAAAAAGTCTTCTCCCCCCCCCCCCACACACGCCCAAAAATTTAAATACGGGCTGTGGACGCGTCCACCCCGTCCAATCCGCTGGTCAGACCGGACAACATCAGTTTATCAGTCTACCAGGTGACGAGAAAATATGATTAAATTCAAAATCTACAGAATACAGAGTAATGTTTGTGATAATTCGGGCACAAAACCTCTACAGCCAACTGATATGGGTGCTATTGTAATCCTGTCGGACCCNTTTATTTCTTTTATATTGGCTATTACACGGTGCAAGAAACTTTCTAGACAAATAAAGCCGTGCAGTCCACAAATTTCATGTTAGTTTCATTCTGTTCTTTTTTAAACGCCCAGTAAAAAATGTGAGGAACTTGTGGCAGCTCGAGTTGAAGATGCAATGGACTTCACGAGGAATCCACCGGCAGGCGCGGATACAGGAGGCGCGCGCCCTTCGGCCAATAAATCAGTAAAATTGATAGCGAAATTCTGAAATTTGGGGCAAATTATAATTGAAATTCACCGCAGATTTCAATGTTTCTAGCACAGTGCGCCCCCTCTTTTCAGAACTCGTGGATCCGGCCCTGACCGGTATGATAAAATACTGGACCAAAACTTTGTGCATAATATTTCTCTGGAATGGTACCGTACCAAGTCTGTTACTGGTTAATTGGTTGTGATCTGGATGCTGAATTCCGATAGTAACCTTTGTCCGTCTCTTTCATTCACGATCTCTGATGCAGACAAACCAGATGAGCAACAATAAAGTTGAAAATGGTTTTGTCTCACAGAATATGGCATTGTTTTCTAAATCCTGTCATTCGTAGCAATAGAAATCTTGCCTCCGTCCCTCGAGGCCGGCACCCATGAATGCAGGGGGTCTGACGTAATAATCCCGTGTCTCCCACAGAGTCAGAGAAGAGAGATTTGTCCACAAACAGCTGCCCGGGGGAGAACAATCAACCAGGGTCACGAACTCAGCCTGAAAAACTGATGCAAAAGTTCTGTCCACTCTCATAACTCGTCGAGTGGTTAATGGTCATCGTGCTCTGACCGCAGCTCACAATGCCACGAACATGATAGGGCCCGGTGATCAGGGGAAAGGGGTCAAAGTGACAGCTAGGTATACACAGTGGTCTAACCTGGTCAGTTGGACGAGAATCTCGAGTAATAATGAGATTATGATTTGTGGATGTATCATTGTATATTGTGGGAAAGAAAACATCCGAGGCAGCAGAAGTTGTTGACGAGGGTGTTTTACTGGGCACCGCCCGGTCTCCTCACCACTGCACAAGAGTTACTGCACACGAGGCACTGTCCATGTGTCGGTTGACCATTACATATCGGCTTTTTTCCAGTCCAACCGTGGGAAGATTGAATAGAACAATGCCAATTAGACGTGAGAGATTCTGACATCATGACGTCTGTGCAGTTGACATCTTGGCCCAGATGGGAAGAAGTGTGAGATCTTTGCAACAATCATCCCCTCAATAAAACCATGAAACGATGGTTGCAGGCTGTCAACTCAGTCCCAATCAATATTTAGGAGGAATTTTACGAGCTTTTTAGCTCAATTTAAGGAATTTTAGGAACCTTATTTTTGGGAATTTTAAGGAGGTTTTTGTCATAAGTGCACCATTTGTGCATAAAGAATGAGGAAAAGTTTTCTGAAGGTAGAGAGAACACAAGGTATAATCCTACTGTTGCAAGGTGGCATGGTACTCCGAAGATGGTGCATAGCAGGCGCGGTGCGGATCCAGGATTTTTGGCAGGGGGGGGGGTCAGGGCTGCGAAGGGCAGTCATTGCAGGCGGGCGCTGAAGGTGCCAAAGGGGGTCTGCATTGGGGGCGTCCCCCAGGAAATTTTGAAATCAAGGAGGCCGTAGACCTGATTTCCTGGCATCTCAGTATCAAAACAGAAGCTTTATTTTACGTTTTTTTGCTTCGCAAATTATTGAAAAAAATTGGTGGTGCCGGTGGAGAGCATCAACTCCCCCCTCCCCTGGATCTGCGCATGGCATCGTTACAGGCACGTAACGTCGTCTTCCCCCTCGAGCAATGTCAGGGGAAAGAGAAAATAAGGAATTTTTTGGAAAATCAGCCAAAAAGGAGATGAAATTAGGAATTTTTAGGAGGTCTGGGGAAAATTTCGGAATTTTAGGAGGAGTAGACAGCCTGTGGTTGGGTGACGTTCGGCGGCGATTAAGGGCAATCAAAGCCAGGCATCATCTGAAAGATCCCGACACCCACTTTCATACCTCACACGACCTGGATGCTGAAGACATCTTGGTGTTCTTTTTCTCCCTCAAAATACTAGCCACAACTAATAACGCCAGAAGATAATCACCACTAAACAGTATCGCCACTGCACAAACCAGAATATAGCAAGCTTTTTTACTCAAGTATTTGTGTTTCTCTTCAGTATCAGTCACGCTTCCTATTTCAATTTACCCAACCCATCCATCCCCCGTAAGTGCTCTGACGTCTTGTTCTCTACAATACCCATCCCTCATTCCCGCACCATCTAAACGATACAGAAGACAACCCGCTCCTTTTGTTCTTCGGCGTTGAACTTTTTATGAGGTGTGATGCTATTGTGACAACGTTAAGGGCACCATAAGTTAACCTAAGTGAGTGTCATCCTCCTGGTAAGGTAAATACATAATGCATTCTATATCGTTTGTTAAATCAAGTCAACAGGGATGGAGAAGCTGTCTCTTTCATCAATTTGAAAGCCGCCGGTGTACTCCATGCGGCGGAATCGATAACGAATGATGCAGGGGCGAAATACCTGTGAATATTGATCTAGACGAGCTTCAAATATTGCCGTATTTTATTAAACAAACATACTCGGACAGGAATGTTCGAACTAATAACAAAAGACTAGAAGACACCTTTCGACGGTTCTGTCGTAATACGATTAGCAATCTTCACGTGCAAGTTCGCTAACGACAAATACGACATCTGGCGTGATCTGGGCGATTTAAAATAACACATCAACCCAAGGCAATGGATTTCAAGACTGGCATCCCTTCGAATTGATCGCGAGTGTTCGGAGAAATAAGCTACAAACTTGGGCCAAGTGGGATCTCCTCAGATTTGCTGGAAAATGACTTGGCTTCTCCGGTTTTTTATTCTAGTTGCCAATGAATTCGGCCCGTACTGACAGTGAAGGACACACATCACAAGAAATCTCCACAGAGTCATGACACAATTGACTCTGGCATGTCCATGATGGACGCCTTCCATCATCTTTTATTACCAGGACACTTCAGATTTGGATGCTATTCGGACAAGTCCTGCAGTCCTAAGTGTAAGTAGTGGCAAATTTACATGTTCAGATACTGGTATTCTATTCTTCCAGATATTCACTTACAGCCAAGAACTGTAGGCCTAGATTGTTTGGACCCTAAGTACATGATGCGCCTGGATGACAGAGTGATCCAGAGAAACAAAATCAAGACATTTCAATGAGATGACTGTAAGGACCATTAGTTTCTATGCTTAAAACTTGTCTATTGCCATAAGTCCCAAACTTAACTTCACAACCATTTTCCCTGCATTTTTCACTACCCTCCAATGTTTCTATGCATTTCCTAGTGAACAGTTTATAAAGTTCTTCACCATCAGTCTTGTTTATATTACTATGATACTGCATCATTTTCCCCTTCATCTTTCCTCCTAATGTTGCTTGTGGGACTACAAGGACACTTCCAGGCAGATCCAAGACAGAAACTCGCTTTTTGTCCTCTGACTCTTCACTCAAACGCACAGCAAGGAGAGATTTCACTGGAACAGAACAAAATAGTGATCACTATATAGACCGACTCATGGCTGGTAAAAATAAGACGGAGAGAAACTTTTTTGCAATAAAATGACAAGATGATGTTCTGAAGAAAGCCTTCTGTTCGGCACATCACCCTCAGATTCTACAGTCAACACTTAGATTAGAATTCAATGTATGATGTCGACCATAGCAGCCATAGGGGGCCTACCTAGTTTGTCAACAACTTCAGGTCCTGCACCTTTCAAGAAGCACAGATAGATGACAACTCCACGCCCAATCTGAAAATGAATACAATCTGATGAAGATCTAGAATAGCCGGCAGCGAGGGTGAACCAGGCAACAGCACACAAGACAAGTCACAACTTGTTGAACTTCTGCTGGGTCTCTCTTACTTCTACAAACTCCACTGGACTGTCTTCTGTCGCTGGTTTGACTTGTAATTTAGCGTTTAGGCATTGCTGAATGATTGCACGGACAGTGGGTGTCACCTCCCCCGACATTGCAACAGCACTTCAAGCTAAAACTCAAAAATCCAACTTGACGTGGAGTGAGTAGCTGGTTAGATCGCTTACCACACTAAATTTTATTCCTTCCTGGAAATCAATAATCTGCAATTTGAACACCAATGATACTTTATGGTACTTGGCAACAAAGTAACAATCAAACATTAACATAATCATACTTCACTGATTGTGTTTAATGGATATTTACGGGAAAAACTGGGAAAAGATCCGCCGAAATTGTTAGTGCTATAAGCAATATCAACATGGCGTCAGCAGGATCACAAAACCCGAATTTACTGCAAGATGATGATGAAATAGATCCTGTAGAAGAAATGATCAAGAAGACAGGCTGCATAAAATACCACTATGCAGTCCAGGTATCCATTCGTACAATACTCGTCTTTGATTTCAGGCAATAACTGGGCACAGTTGATTGAATGTGTGTACCGATTGGTGTAACATTACATTGTACAGTGTCGCCATCTGTTAGGTGCTGTAGGAACCATCGTCGGTATTCGGACTGCCCTTGGCCATGTTGGCTGAGCCATCAAACAATGCCTTGCATTTTGATTAACCATCATCAAGTCCACAGAAAATATAGCTCAAAGCGCATATAAACCTGTATTTTCTTCTTGACAGGATTGTATGATGGAACAGGAAGACTGGAGAAAATGCCAAAATGAAGTTCAAGAATTCAAGCAGTGTATGTCCTCCTATTACATGAAGAAACAACAGAAAGGCTAGTGTAGTTTTGTAGAGATCAACTTGGTAAGTCTCTTAGTGAAACGATCCAATGCTGCAACAACCTACTTCAGAATGTCCTTGGTTGAGACTATGCCTAGTTAATCACAGGGCGAAACTACCTTACCCACCAACTTGAAGACAAAGGTTCAGTCTTCTCCAGAAACCTAAAGCCTCGCAAAGTTCCGGGCAGTGTCCCACAGCGTCACTCATATCCGTTTTTTCTTTACTTTCAGTTCCAAGTGTTGGCCGCTGTGAATAAGTGGGACAGAGGAAATGTGAGCTTCAAATTGGACAAGTTCTGGGAAGAGTGAAAAGCCTCACACTTTGTCTCTCTGTGATATTATCACATAAGCACTTTTTGTAGAACAAATTCAAGATTTTAATTCATGTAATCTCAGGTTTTTAAGAATATAATTTATCTGACGTCTTTGTAAATCATTATTTTGTTATCATTTTTCCATCATACTCCACTCAGAATGCCGACTGCCAAAAGAAATGTCAGTTTTAACGATCAGAAACGACCCCCGTCGAGAATGACGCTGCGTCCGCCAATGACGGATGCGCAGGTTCAAATGTTCTAACGAACGGTGGGAATATGCGTCACTAACCTTCAACGAGAAAATATGATTAAATTCAAAATCTACAGAATACAGAGTAATGTTTGTGATAATTCGGGCACAAAACCTCTACAGCCAACTGATATGGGTGCTATTGTAATCCTGTCGGACCCCTGCGGCAAGTCCAGCATCCTAACGGACCGTCTGGTCCCAGTGTCGGTGATACAGCAGCCATTTGATGCAAGCATTCACGCGAGTTGAAGGTGTCATTGGTCCATATTTCATTGATACGGTTCGTGGATGCGGTGAGAGTTTCTAAATGATCTGGGAATACGGAACAAATGACCAGAATGACCGCGAATGAACGGTCCTTGTTGCTACTGGCGGTCCTCGCCAGACCCAGGCAACGTGAAAGAGACATACCGATACAAAATTTATTTTACTACCGATAACTGCCATGCCATGACATGAAAAAGACGGATGTAACATCACGGTTTTCGTCAAGTTTCGTTCTGGTACAATGTACATTACGAGTGTCATAGTGTGATTTACGCGTAACCTCAAAAAAACTCGAGGATTCGGTGATGTCCTCGACTTGATGTCGGCCTACGACTACCAATAGGAGCCGTCATATTATGGGTATAGAAAAATGGCAGTGGGGTTTTCAAACCTGGTCTGGCAAACAAAAAACTTAGATATTTGGTTGGACATGGCTTCCTTCTTCTAATTTCTACTGTTGTATGAAGCGGGAACTCACCTGCCTTCCTGAGAAAACGTACATTTCTCTCTACACCTTTCGATGTATGCACCGCACCGTCTGCTCCGTTCGACTCGGTCTTTCGGTTCATGCTGTTCTGCCGTGAGTCAAGCAAGGCCTTCGCCAATAAGACCGTGCATTGGCCTACTGGTGATGTAAACGACCGATGATGTAATGGAGTCGTTTGCCTTCATGATGGTGTGACCGCACCTGCGGAAGTGGTCCTCAAAACGATACAAATGGCGTAATAGTGAATGAAGCCACTTCGTTCGATTTGCTTGGAGAACGTTCAGGTTTTCTTTATTTCTTTTATATTGGCTATTACACGGTGCAAGAAACTTTCTAGACAAATAAAGCCGTGCAGTCCACAAATTTCATGTTAGTTTCATTCTGTTCTTTTTTAAACGCCCAGTAAAAAATGTGAGGAACTTGTGGCAGCTCGAGTTGAAGATGCAATGGACTTCACGAGGAATCCACCGGCAGGCGCGGATACAGGAGGTGCGCGCCCTTCGGCCAATAAATCAGTAAAATTGATAGCGAAATTCTGAAATTTGGGGCAAATTATAATATTGAAATTTACCGCAGATTTCAATGTTTCTAGCACAGTGCGCCCCCTCTTTTCAGAACTCGTGGATCCGGCCCTGACCGGTATGATAAAATACTGGACCAAAACTTTGTGCATAATATTTCTCTGGAATGGTACCAAGTCTGTTACTGGTTAATTGGTTGTGATCTGGATGCTGAATTCCGATAGTAACCTTTGTCCGTCTCTTTCATTCACGATCTCTGATGCAGACAAACCAGATGAGCAACAATAAAGTTGAAAATGGTTTTGTCTCACAGAATATGGCATTGTTTTCTAAATCCTGTCATTCGTAGCAATAAAGAAATCTTGCCTCCGTCCCTCGAGGCCGGCACCCATGAATGCAGGGGGTCTGACGTAATAATCCCGTGTCTCCCACAGAGTCAGAGAAGAGTGATTTGTCCACTAACAGCTGCCCGGGGGAGAACAATCAACCAGGGTCACGAACTCAGCCTGAAAAACTGATGCAAAAGTTCTGTCCACTCTCATAACTCGTCGAGTGGTTAATGGTCATCGTGCTCTGACCACAGCTCACAATGCCACGAACATGATAGGGCCCGGTGATCGGGGAAAAGGGGGTCAAAGTGACAGCTAGGTATACACAGTGGTCTAACCTGGTCAGTTGGACGAGAATCTCGAGTAATAATGAGATTATGATTTGTGGATGTATCATTGTATATTGTGGGAAAGAAAACATCCGAGGCAGAAGTTGTTGACGAGGGTGTTTTACTGGGCACCGGCCGGTCTCCTCACCACTGCACAAGAGTTACTGCACACGAGGCACTGTCCATGTGTCGGTTGACCATTACATATCGGCTTTTTTCCAGTCCAACCGTGGGAAGATTGAATAGAACAATGCCAATTAGACGTGAGAGATTCTGACATCATGACGTCTATGCAGTTGACATCTTGGCGGTAGAATTGCCCAGATGGGAAGAAGTGTGAGATCTATTGCAACAATCATCCCCTCAATAAAACCATGAAACGATGGTTGCAGGCTGTCAACTCAGTCCCAATCAATATTTAGGAGGAATTTTACGAGCTTTTTAGCTCAATTTAAGGAATTTTAGGAACCTTATTTTTAGGAATTTTAAGGAGATTTTTGTCATGAGTGCACCATTTGTGCATAAAGAATGAGGAAAAGTTTTCTGAAAGTAGAGAGAACACAAGGTATAATCCTACTGTTGCAAGGTGGCATGGTACTCCGAAGATGGTGCATAGCAGGCGCGGCGCGGATCCAGGATTTTTGGCAGGG
>NMRB01001324.1:0-19348 GCA_002633025.1 Notospermus geniculatus
GGCCTCCGACGGTGGCACTGACTACTCGTGCTCCGAAACGAAGCGCCACCGTCGGACGCCCTAGGAAACAGGTAAGAAATTACCAGCACATTGCCGGCGAACAGTGGGCGTCGCTGGTCAACAGCGCACTAGGGTTGAGTGAGTGAGCACATAACCTTTTGTCCCCGGCTTTTGTCACCTTAATAATAGGGGCACAAGAAGCGCAGTCCAAAGCAAGCAAAGAGCATAAGAATTCAATTGTGGCGCATAAGCCTTTTGTCATTTAACGCACATTGGGGATTAGAGCATAGCGTCTATTGTGAGCGTTAATTGGCGCACAGCGCGGAGCACTTTATGTGCGCTCTGAACTGGATTGCTTAGTGTATGTCAACATACTCTGTTCTTTCTTTGTCGACAGAATAAAACTAGGCGTACCGGCGGCAAATCTCAATGCGGTAGGGGTGTTTTTAAAGTCGACTGACCCGATTGAATGAGGATGTACGGATTTGTACTTTATCCTCTGCTAGGCAATACGTGATCCACTCGTAACTCGATTCTACGGATGCAACAGATTTTATTTGGTCGTTGATTTTCGTGTAGCATGTGCAGGGCCTATACATGTACATCGTTGTCTTTGTTTGTTTTTTTATTCACAACACAACATTTACAACTTTCAGCAACACATGGGATACATGGATGGAAAAGTCTCTCATGATGATAGCAATGTCGAGAAATACCTCAGACTTGTCTTAAACTAATAGCTATTTTATGGATTTGATACGTACAATTTCAACAATTTCTACCTTGCCAGCAAGAGTTTTTCATCGATTGCTGGCAGGTTTGGCCTAGCTAGAGATCCTAGCATTCGTACCAACTTAAACATGCCAAAATGCAACTTTTACCATGTCCTGTAACGTTTTACTTACCCCCTGAATGACATGTGTGATGAGTATTTTCTCTATAAATAATATGAGTTTTTTTATGCTGTGGATGAGTATTCTCGCTGTTATGAGGCTTGATGTAGAAGGTGCCATTGCTTGTCCTTATTACTCCAGACTGCAATGAAAGAAGGAAGAAGTCATAACTATGTCGTAATTATTTGACAAGGCAGATCTCTGCAATGGAAATAGTTAAGATGTTTATGTATAACGTGGTCAAAGTCCACACACGACACATGCTTCAATCAATGTCAATTACTTGTACGGTAGTTGGAAAAACCTGGACGCAGATTTTTGTAAACTTGCAATATATCTGAAAGGTGTTTCTTGGCAAACGAAATGCACAGGCTATATCTGTCTATTCCTACAGTATTAAGTAACATAAAGTCGTCTCCAAATTTTGCAAATTTTCGACCCCAACCGGGGTCTTCCTCAGGCACTTTCTAGTTGAGATTCCAGAAGTAAATGAGGTGGATTCCAATATTATGGATCTGAAGTACGTATTAATACAGAAACATTGTATAATCATCTATTTCCGTGGGTTCGAGGAAGCAGTCTTTCACCTTAGAATCCCAGTTTCTATTTCATAGTCTATCCCTAGACGATACAATTCTGCTCGTCATCAAAGTTAGTACTGAAAATCATCTAAGGCCTCCAGAGTGGGCAAGGAAATAGAAAGGAGATTTCTGAAATGACACTCACCCCCCACCCCCCAACATGAGTAGGCTATTGCTTGAAAAGTGGCAAACAGGTCATAATGATCTTTATAACATTCATGCTATCAGACTTTGCACCATCAATGGAAGAGATAAAAGCATAATATTAAGTGCAGAAATAAGTCTTTCAATCCATTGATATCACATTATATCCAGATATGAATGAATATTTGGTTAGCCTGCCCAGTGACCCTCAGTTTAATTGGTGAACAATGCTCGGGGATCGTGATAAACATGCAGCAAGCTGAGTGGAGTGGGCCATTGATGAATTGCTGGAATTTTCAACTTGCAGGAATTGGTTGTTGCATTGTACTGACCATAATTTAACAATAGCAAGTGCTAGGGGAACAAGATGTAGGAAGCACAATAGGATCCATACCTTGGAATCCAGAAAATTTGATTCATTGCCTTTAGAGCATCATACTGCGGGAAAAGCAATTCATCGTAGTTTTACAATTTTTTTCTGAAAAACTTTAAAATGCTCTCTCACCTTCTACACATGTGGCTTTTGCAACAAAAAGAAGATTTAAAAAGTTTTATTTTCTCAGAAAACACTATCATTCCTATAGTATTTGCATTGCTATCTGACACCAATTACGTTGTGCATTAAATTTACGCCACAGACATGCTTCAGGCCCTGTTTTAGGGTATAGTTCAATTTCACAGAACTCGCCTGGTGGAGTGGCGGTTCCATGGAGCTTGTCATCTCAGTTTTCTCGACTTCGGCCAATATCTGACCCACCTATCAGCCTGCGGCAGATTGTGTCATGTTTGGTCCGTTACTGTCTGCATCCTCAAACTTTCTCTTTATCTTCTGGGGTCTCTACTAGAAAGTGCCTGAGGAAGACCCCGGTTGGGGTCGAAAATTCGCATCCTCCCACAGCAGGGGTTTTTACCTCGCTCCTCTTGGAGTGTATGAAGAGGAACGAGACCAAAGCCCTGCTGTGGGAGGATGAAAATTTGCGAAATTCAGACGACTTTACTTATACTTGCCATTTTGTGTGTCGTTTTTTTTGCTGTATTTTGGATATCTCAAACTTTCTCCAACATACTGAAAGCTCTTTTCCTGAAGCGCCTTTTAGCACCTAGTTTGATTGTGATATCATATGACAGACGTTGCTATCATCCAAACTCGATCAACAGAATGTTCAAAGATGGATTATCGAAATGTTTGACCCATTTCAGAGATAATCACTCAATTACTAATAACATAATTTCAGCTGTTCTGCTGTTTTGTGGTATCTAGGTTGAACTCCTCTCCTTTGCATTTTGACACAGGATTGCACTTTGAAACTCAATGTGTCGGCCTAGTGACACCTCAGACTGCTTTCACAGTCCAACTTCATTCATATGGAGACTTCTAACTGACCATTCACAAACCAAATCCATAACTCTTCTGAACAAAATCAATTTTTACAACATGACAAATCCGGAAAACCTTATAGTTTGTGGCAAGATCTTCATTCAGGATAAATTCTATGAATCTTTTGTTGATACCAGACAGTTATGGGGGAACTTTGGTTGGCTGGGCTTCAAAGGTGAATATTATCACACTTCATTAGTGCCTTTGACATTATCATACTTATGTATACACATGCATGAAGGCATGAAGTGGTTTACCATATTTTACTGCCTTGATGACGAGAGATCTGTAAAAGCAACCTGATGTGATGACCAGCAGACCCTTCCGGCAATGAGCACCGTAATGTGCCCTAAAGCCTGCCGCACACTGGCGCTCTGCTGAGCAAAAAGTCATTCGAGACCGTTTGCTCACACTGTTAGAAATTATTAAATTTACAGTAGTAATTCTGCAGTAATTTTACAGAAATTCTCTGCAGCAGAGTCCCCAGCACTTTCTGTAAATTTACATAATTTTTTTATGGTATGATTCATGTTTTCCTGTATTGGTTGGACTCCATTGGACATGTTTGACCCATTTCAGAGATAATCACTCAATTACTAATAACATAATTTCAGCTGTTCTGCTGTTTTGTGGTATCTAGGTTGAACTCCTCTCTTTTGCATTTTGACACAAGATTGCACTTTGAAAATCAATGGTCGGCCTAGTGACACCTCAGACTGCTTTCACAGTCCAACTTCATTCATATGGAGACTTCTAACTGACCATTCACAAACCAAATCCATAACTCTTCTGAACAAAATCAATTTTTACAACATGACAAATCGGGAAAACCTTATAGTTTGTGGCAAGATCTTCATTCAGGATAAATTCTATGGATCTTTTGTCGATACCAGACAGTTATGGGGGAACTTTGGTTGGCTGGGCTTCAAAGGTGAATATTATCACACTTCATTAGTGCCTTTGACATTATCATACTTTTGCATACACATGCATGAAGGCATGAAGTGGTTTACTGCCTTGATGACGAGAGATCTGTAAAAGCAACCTGATCTGATGACCAGCAGACCCTTCCGGCAATAAGCACCGTGGCCTGCCGCACACTGGAGCTATCTGCTGAGCAAAAAGTCATTCGAGACCGTTTGCTCAGCAGATAGCTCGCGTGTGTGCGCATATTTTTCGGTGAGCTATCTGCTGAGCAAACGGTCTCGAATGACTTTTTGCTCAGCAGATAGCTCCAGCAGTGTGCAGCAGGCCTAATGTGCCCTAACTGAAGAATCGTCAATATATGGAATGGAAATTGCCGAAATGCAACTTCAATCAACATGTTGACAATGTATAAATGGGACTTGTCGATATTACGTTGATGGTACCTGTTGATGGAATTCTTTGGCTATGTCAAAATGGCCAGATCATTTGTAACTGGTTTAAGACAGAAGAGATTCTAGGTTAAGATGTAGAACGGTCTAGTTCATCAATGAGCTCACAGGTGTTTTGCCTCATTGCTAATTTACACCTTCTCAATGTAGTCTGCGGTTTTACATTACATCGAACTAAAAAAGACAAAAAATACTAAATACTTAAACATTCATTATAACGCATTGTAGATGTAGGCCAGTTTTGATTCTGGTAATTGATGTGTTAAAGAAATTTTCTTTCCTTGAGAATGCAAAACAGCTACGTATATTGTAAAGCCAACGGAATCTGATTTTTTATCACTTCCGAGCTGGTTAAAGTGCAGGACAAATTCAATTTAATTCCTACAACACGACACGAGTGAGAGGAACGAAATAGAAAGGAGGTAGCGTGAAGTTCTGTTCTGCCTTCTGCATGCTGCCTGATCTCTGCGTCTGATCTCACGCGTCTAACTTTCCTGCGTCTCAGTGTGGGAGGACAAAAGAAAGTGTTGGAAAAATTCTAGACAAGCCTGCCTGATCGTTTAACTTTTCCTTTGTCCTCTTGGACTTAGACGCAGGAAAGTTGTACGCGTGTGATTATCCTGCGGGTAAACGCCTCTGGTGAAGCACCATACAGACATCAGACAATAGTTTTTCTAGGCCTTTAACCTGTGTAAAGGTGTAGTCGCACTTCTGCGTATGTCACTTCCTTATGAGTTGCGCATTGATATTTTCCTCATACGCAATCATACGCATAATGCGCACCTCATATGCACCTCAAACAAATTCTAGACAAGCCGGCCTGGGTCCATGTTCCCGAAGCCGTCGTTAGGTTAACGATGTCATTAAAACTGGAAAAATGCATAGCGTAACGACATCGTTAACTTTACGACGGCTTCGGGAACATGGACCCTGAGCTGATCGTTTAACTTTTCCTTTGTCCTCTTGGACTTAGACGCAGGAAAGTTGTACGCGTGTGATTATCCTGCGGGTAAACGCCTCTGGTGAAGCACCATACAGACATCAGACAATAGTTTTCTAGGCCTTTTAAAACCTGTGTAATGCAGAATTTGCACGCTGATTAGGCTAAACACCCTTATGAATATGGCCCTTTGGGGCTTTCGAAGATGCTTGCGCTCTTGAGCTATACTTGTTATGCTATTATGGTAAAACAGCAGGCTTTACATTAACTTGAGAATATACTACGCAATGAAACATACATCTAGACTAATCATTGACCACCTTGAGTGTATCAAGTGCCTGGTTATACCAGGTGGATTATGCCCATCAACAACTCAATCAGCTACAAAAAGGAGGGCCTGAGATCATCAACTCATAAAGTACACGGATGTTATGTTTTTTATGTCTTTGCCCTGGGCATTTTGAACCTCTTCTTGTTCATACTGATACTGATCCACATAATTACACACATCAAGCTCTCGAATATCATCAAGTACGGTACTCAATGGCTCCAAGTCTGGACTGTGTTAATGGGCAGGTTTGAACCCAATATCTTGAAATTTTCTGCCAGTAAAGCATAGTGTTCATGCAGATCAAACTGTCAAAGGACCTAAGAGCACAACCACCAGTTGACCAATAGGTGTCACTACGCCCAATTCAATGCATATAGCGGACCCATTCATTCTTGATCGAGCACCAATCACATGGAGTATCCTGTGTATGGTTCGCTAGAACTTTGCTGCCATCTTTTGGCAATACGCGCGGCTGACTGCTCCTATTGTAACAGCGATGGTGGACATTGTGGAATGGTGTAAGCTCACCAGGTGAGCTACGAAATCTTTGTACATGTACATGTAGATACATGTACAAGCAGTTATGTTTCTTTGATGTCAGCAGGGAATGTATTAGTAAGATCCACAGACAGATATCGCGAACGTTGAGAAGTCTTCATCAAAAAAGTGCACATGGTGATGTTTTTTCTTCAGGTAAAGTGGCTGAGATTCCGAGGCCTAGACAAATGTTTATGCAAAGGTTTTCAGGGATAAGTAGACACTTGTTTAGCAAGAATAACCAGCGAGTCTGTCCCCGGAGGGTAGTTATTAAGTACGGAACGGAACGGAACGGAATCGTGGTTGCAAACGGAATGTAAAATACGGACTGACCCTGACACTGGAACAGAACAAAGTTAACTTTCATTTCATTTCAAATGGACAGTGCCGTCGGGCTGTTATTATGGTTCGTTCTATCATGTTTATGGTGAGCTCAACTCTACATGTATGTAATGGTCTTGCCAATATCTTTGTTGGTGTAGTGCTTTTGTTGTGGTGGGTTCGATTCTATTTTGGGGTTGGGGTAGGCCTAGTACTGTTGGTGACTGGTTAAGTTTTTGGGGAGCCATAAATTAGTGTAATTCGGATAAGGCAATTCTTTAGTTGTGTGGGTTCGATTCTTTTACCGGTCACTCTGGTGGGGTAGTGCTTTAGTGGTTGGTTCGATTCTATACTATGGTTATTGGGATGGAGTAGGCCTTCCCTACCAGAGTGACCGCCAAAACTCTAGAATCAAATCAACCACTGAAGCAATACACCACCCCAATGGAAAAAAGGAACTCCATATTAACCCCAATGTAGAATCGAACCCACCACAAAAGCACTGCCCCAAAAAAGTAAACGGCACAACCCAAAGAATCCATATACATTGTATGGTACCTACAAGAATCGAGCTTAATACCAACATGACAGAACGAACCCAACATCACAGCACAGCACAGCGCCATCCATAAGATTAGCTCTGTTCCGTTCCATTTACAGGGTCGGTCCGTCTTTTACATTCCGTTTGCAACCACGATTCCGTTCCGTTCCGTTCCGTACTTAATAACTACCCGTCCCCGGAATGAATGCTAAAGTTCAGCACTGCAGAGGGTGGAGAACATGTTGCTTACACCAACTTTCAACGATATGATGCTATGGAAGTACAGCTCTATTGGAAATAGAACAACACTCGTATTGCACTTTTAAAAGAGTTACATCTCCTGCTTCACTATTCAAACACTCCTTTGCCTTACATCCTTATTTTATTCGAAGAATATAACAAATATTTTCTCCAATTTTTTAAAACCGACATGCATAAGCAATCCAACTAACTCCTGGTGTTTGCATTTGCCCCTTGGAAGTCACATGGACCTCATGAAGTGTCTGCTAAAAGCACACATACAAGCTTGTCCAGAGGGGCATTCGTATGAACTGAATTCTAAAACGAACAATATTTTCACGTGCGTAGCCGGATTTTTTGTTAGGAAAGCAATAATGACGAAATCATTTCTAGTGTTTTGTGAGAAAACACACTTGAATTTATAAAGGTGCTTCACAATATTTTTGTAAACACGCCAAATAAACTCGGCAGCTCAGGGCGGACTAGGATGTTTTGTTTCGTCCTGTTCAATTCCTTTTTCAACTTGTTTCAAATGGCAGGCAGTGATGATGGCCTTCTTAGTAAGGACCTCTTCGAGAATCCCCCACTTTAATTTATCTGATGTCAGATATGAACATAAAGGACTTGACTTGAACATAAAGGACTTGACTTGATGAAGGGGCCAATTCAAGCAGAAGGAGTGGCCACTTCAATTTTGGGGATTATCCCTTTAACGACCTACAGAATGGCTGAAGGGCCTAACTAGAGTCAAGTTAGATTGGGAAAATAAAAGAAAGGCATGCTTCGTTGGAGGAAAATTGCACACTGAGACACTGATTGCTGAAGGATTAAAAACTTTTGTCAATTAAATGTGGAGGTGGATTTTGTGTTTGTAATTAGCCTCCAACTTGGTGACTTCCTGGCGCTAGTCCCACACTTTATTCACACGTCAGATGAAAATCTTGTTCCACCTGGCTTTGATCTTTTGTGGAAGAAGGGAATTGTATTTATCAGCAAGACACTTTCACATCTATTCAAGGAAACATCAATAATTTTGGCTTCGAATGTATCCGCAGCTGGCCAGCTGTGGTGAATTTCTCTCCCGGGATTTCTCTGAACACCAACTTTCCACGAACTGCTTCACCTTAAGAGGAAGCCATTTTCCTGTATTTATAATTGATGTAAACGACAAGGACAATATCTCGATGTCTGAGTGGTGACCCAGCATTAAATACTTTTCATTCCTCTCATTCGTCAATTTCCTGTCCATGGGACCTGAATATGCTGTGATTCAGGACACTCCTGGAATATTGCTGCATGCAAAACTTTGCACTTTTACACTGTAGTCTCACTGGCTCGGGAGAGCGTTCTTCGTTCCACCAGCTGAACTACAGAACGAAAGGCTGTCGTAGATGGGACCGTCAGTCGGTCAATCAGTCATTCAGTCCATCAGTCAATCAGTTTGCAACATCACTGTCAGATAGTTCATTGTTTTACGATCTGATCGACAGTCAGCCTACCATCACAAACAAGCAAGCCATAACCAGGAAGAGTAAATTTGTCATCAAGTGTGAACCCAGTGGTGTGGCAAATGCGCAGAAACCCCGACAGTTCTAATCAAAATCATCAACCTGGCTCGACTCAAAAAGTCCCGAACCCGTCTTCACAAACCAATGTGGACTTTAATCCTCAGAGGAAGTCATTTCGTACATGTAGAACAACAATTATTTTATTGTCTTGAAAGAAATCGGCCATTAAAAATCGTGATCGATTTTTTATCAGAAGTGAATGGTAAGAAGTTGCTAAAGCCCAAGCAATGTGATGATTTGCTTACGAATTCTTCACAGTACATGAAAGCAAATTTGTCAGGTGTTTTTGCCTTTGGGAAATGTTGAAAGATTCGAGGACTTGGCGACTTGGGTCCCCGCTTGGGTCAATGGTCATTGCCAAAGGGCAACTTAGCACCTACCCTTTGCATACAAAATGTTATTTTGGGCACTTTACACCCCTAAGGTATTAGTCTTTCTTGTGGACCTGGTTGGTCCGTCCCTTGGAGGCATTAACCGAACTGCAGTTCAAGATAACTGCCGGTGGTGGTAAGTGAAGTGACTGAGTCAAAGAAACGTTCCAGGATCAAAGTTCCACTTTCGAGTTTCTGTGAGAGAGTAAAGACCTGGTCGGAAAATGGTGTCCAACCACTAATAATATACTCTGCCAGCACTTGTGGTATCCATTTTCCATTCAGGGTTCATCAATCTTCTGGTAAATTCGGTTTGGATCAACTTGGATCAGCAGTGAGAATTCCAAAGCTTCCACAATCCTGGCACAGTTGCTTTTCCAAATAACTCCCAGGATTATGTTTCACCTAATGTATGGTATTTCAGGTTTCATCGACAGCAGCTGAGCATCAGGGATTGAGTTCGAAGGCTTCGAGGAATCAATCTAGTTCAAGAACACTGGCACGTTGCATTTCCAAGGTCATTCGCAAAGGAATCTGCCTTAGCCACTGAGAAAAAAGCAGCAACAGAAAATATTTTCATTTTTGCTTGAAAATCATATTACACTATATGTACATGTACAAACGATCGATTTCGACCTTCCCAGGTCCTCATCAGGTTTAAAGTGAAGAGCTAAATGAGGACCTGGTAAGTCATGTAAGTCTCGTATAATTTTTAATTTTCAAGCAAAAAGGAACATTTTTGCTGCTTTTTTCTGGCTATTTGGGCACCTGGACTCTGCCAAAACTGAATCTGCCTTACAACCTAAAGCCGTGTGCATAGACACGCTTTGAAACTTATTTTACATGATCGCTGCACAAAAGTTGCTTTTACTTAAGTTGTACTTATCTCTTCACTGTAATGGTGCAAAGCAACCCACTCAATGTTCTTCGCTAACACTAATACATGTATTATAGAATGTATAATGTACGTCTTCAGTCATGTCACCACCTAATCCCAGGCCTGGTGTTGTGGAAGATTGATGTTAGTTACATAGTCAGACTGAAAAAGATGGATTTACAACTTCATTACCCCGAATGCACTAATCGTGCCT
Source organism: Notospermus geniculatus (assembly GCA_002633025.1). NCBI lineage: Eukaryota > Metazoa > Nemertea > Pilidiophora > Heteronemertea > Lineidae > Notospermus > Notospermus geniculatus. The sequence continues at coordinate 10,313 of NMRB01001324.1, forward strand.
ATCACTGAACACTGGCGTATATTTATAGTTCAGAGTAACCCAGAATATATCCAGGGTACCTGCCATGTCTGTGGTATGGGTAACCGAGATCGCCTATTAGATTTCCAAAGATCCATTCATAGATCCGACATATGAGCTTGTTTCATGCATTTTCAAATTGATAACTATCTAACGCTTCATACGGTACCCAAAATCAGATAGGAACTCCCCTTTTTATATTGTGAAGTATATACCTTATGTAATAATGTAAAAGTGTTGAGGTATATTATGTTAAGTTGCATCTTTGACAAGCTGATATGGACTTTAAATTTTTCTTTACGTGACAACCTCTTGAGAATACCTTATGATGAAAGTCTGCAACTTGAAGGATGTCCAATCCAAATCAGAAGAAGCCAAAAAATCATCTCACAAGAAGGCAAAAAATCGCCAAGACCGAGTTCAGCAGTTTCGATCCAGAGGTTCTACAATCATTCCTGCTGGCAAGCGAAGACATGTAACGTCCCTACTAATGAAACCTGTGCAAGCAATCACAAATTTGACACATACAGGCGATTTATTGTTCAAACAGTAAGTTTGACGAAAATGTGGTGGGAAACATTGCTTTCCATCATAGAAAACCCTGATGAAACATGCAGTTCAAGCAGCTCTGTAGAATATGTTGCATTCCATAGTGCATTCTCATGTGAAAGCGATCTGTGGTTGGCCACCCTTATCAGGGGCAAGGTATGCCCTCATTTACCTTAGCTTGTTAATTAGAGGAATCAAACTTCCATCAATACATTCCCACAGCAATTAAGAATGAAGAAGGGATTATCGTGGTACACTGGAATGCCAGTCGAGAGGCTAGCGCTTCGTCATGAGCAAAGCTGACCAACAACAACCCTTGCACGTCCAGCCATGTGGAACATCAGTCTGCTCTCTAGTGGATGGATGACTCAGTGGATGTAAGTCCTCCCCTCATGGAAATCAAATGATTTCACCAACCTAGTTTAAGGAAAGCAATGATTTCACCAACCTAGTTTTAGGAAATCAAGTGATTTCACCAACCTAGTTTAAGGAAATCAAATGTTTTCACCAACTTAGTTTAAGAAAATCAAATGATTCCAGCGACCTAGTTTAAGGAAATCAATGATTTCACCAACCTAGTTTAATGGCACCAACCTAGTTTAAGAAAATCAAATGATTTCACCAACCTAGTTTAAGGAAATCAAAGGATTTCACCAACCTAGTTTAAGAAAATCAAATGATTTCACCAATCTAGTTTAAGGAAATCAAATATTTCACCAACCTAGTTTAAGGAAATCAAATGATTTTACCAACCTAGGAATTAAGCCAGTTTCCCCCCTCAGCTCCAAGGCTGGTTCTCTTCACCAAAGCTTCCACTTAGATTCTGTTTACCAACTCTTAATTCTGTTATAAGACATTTGCACTGGGAACCATCATATTAGATGAGTGTATACAAACATAAGTAGATGTATGATCTATCCCAGTCTGACTTTACATCATGGTAGGTAGAACTACGGCAAGATTTCCTCTGAAGTTGTAATCATAAAAGTTACAGGTGGTTCCTTCCTTCACGTCGATCAGTTTGCAGTTGTTGCTATACTGTAGGGCCTTTTGCGAGGTCGGGGATGGATCCCCGGGATGGATCGCGGAATGCTGACAGATTCCTGCATAAAAACCGCAGGACCAGACTTAATATTTATCGGTGTAATCAAATGGTTGATTAGAGGTGGCCCTGGTCGAGTACATGCCTAACTGGAAGTCAGGATTCATCTGTTTCTGCAGCTGAGAACTTTTGCTCCGATGAAAGCAATGCATGGTGCATGTTCGTTTAAATGTGGAAGGTAAGATTTTGTAAGCCAGTTGTAATGTGATCGAGCTGTGTGCTTATAATGCTAATTCCTGAGAAGTTGCTGCACCGGGATGTTTGTGTTTACAAATAAACAGTCAATATTTTGTGCCAACATTGTGCAGGATTTCAAGTTTGCGGCATGTTTCCTAGTAATGTGACCTCACGGTTGGGGTTAGCATCCAGTCCTGCACCTCGAGTATGAAACAACCAACTCCAATTTGAGGTATTACACCTGTGTAAGCAGTCATCCATCTCTCAGCAGTAACAGCCCTTCATACAGGTGCAAAAATGTACGTGAAATGCAATATCAAACAAAGTGGTGTAATTCTAGCTACTTCATATCGACAAGGGAAGTTTTTTCATGCATTTGTGTTACAATGTAAATTACCTTCTACTGAGGTGCGATTGAATTTTGGCTGTGACATGTTTGATTTTTGTTAACTCGAAAAGTACATTTTATTAGCAAGTTTGGGTGGTGCTAGTTAAATATACTATGCATTTGAGACTTAGTTGAGAAGATGAGCTAAAGGGTATAACAGTTGTATTTAGCATAAAAGCTAATGACAGCCGTCTTAAGGCAATTCTGCAATATAAAAGTAGATTAGATCATGCTGTAAGACTGTATACATATCTGATGGGATCGAGCCGATATTAGTCTCACTTCTGCTGGATTTTCAGTTGATCTGTATAACTATTATGTAACACTAAAATGTGGACAAGATGCATATCTTTCCGAAGTGGTTGGGACATGGCTGAACAAAATACTTCCAGTCGTCAAAAGTGCTTACGTCAACTGCACTTTTTCTTGCCATATAACTTGGCATATTTTAAAACTGTACAATACATGTAGTACATGTACTTTTGTGCAGACATGTGTTAGCATACTGTTTTTTTTATATGGATGATGTCTTTATTACTCAAGTTAACTTACTACAAATTACCACTGGAGGGGTTAGAACAAATGAGGAATAATGGGGAAGAATAGAACAGCATGTTGTTGGCAAGATATCTTATCCCCTAACACGTTATCCATTATGTAAAATTAGCTTTTAACCTGAATGAGGTTAATTAGATTATTATTATTATTATTATTATTATGTTGACGGTGACCTCATCAGGTGATTTCATTATTACTTATTTCATGGTACACCAGGTCGATCACTGAGCACACCCATTGAACCAAACCTTGGAAAGCCCGCTGAAACTTAATCCTCCAACATGTTATTGACCCGACTGAACTGGAAAATTGATATCGTCAATGACCATTCGATAGGATGTTTCCGTAGACTAACGTAAAGATATGACATGACTCATTTATTTGACGTATGACAGATAATACACACTCAGAACATCAGGCAAAGGAGATGTCCTTCACTATGGCAATGTGTAATAGAGCCCTGCACCTTATTTCCCTAAATAAAAACTATTTTATTTGGCAAGTGCCACCAACCAACGAGTGCCAACACCAGTCTTATTCCAACCCACACCGAATGTTCAGGTGACGTTCTGTGTGCTGCTGTCAGTGGTAGGTACGTACATCCCTTGACAAGCTCTTCCAATCAGCTGGTTGACAAACCCTAAAACGCTATTATATGCTTCGGAAATCTCATGATGCCGTCGTAGTGCACCTCATTATAGTGACCTCGTTCATAGCTATACACACACGATCGATGTTCACCGTGTACAACGCCCAGCGCTATTCATGGTGGTGAGGTTGATCATGGTCAGATCAGGACGTTTCAATGCGTAGGCCTACTCAAAAAGACTGTTCGAATCTGGAGCTACACATGTATTTGAATGATCTAATAGGCATGGAAACTGTTGCTAGACATAAAAGAATGAGTTGAAGCATGGTACCTTTACTTGATGAAAGGTTAATAATGGTATCACAGCGCGTCGAACTTCTCGAGTGATCAAATGGCGGCCACCTTGTGTCAGCTTAGGCTACGACATGGTACAAGTCTAGCCTAGTTGTTACCACTGTTTGGACAGGATACCAGGCTTATCGCGTTTTGGTTCCCAATACCGCCGCCAGGGGAGGGAAATGAAGCACAGCGTACAACACCAGCCAACCTCCAGATCATAACCACAAAGTTAGAGAGTGCACAGGGCCCAAAGTCAGATTTCTACCTGCTGACATAATATACATGTATAATTGCAAGGAATCTCAGCTTTCAATACCAACATATTTGTTTACTGAAACCATGACGACAGGATTCTCCAATCCGAATGGAACATCACCGAAAGAGCCTGTTCCCGTATGTCCTGTCACCCAGAGGTCAAGAGGTTGAAATACCGAGGGTGTTTCAATACCACCCGGGGGATTAGGGTTGTAACATCATTCATGAACACCACCAATTCAACCCTAATATTTGAACACAATGTCATCTTCGGCTCACCTCAATTTATCCATAGAGAAATATGACCTCCCTCCATGGGAAGGACAAATAGAACATGAGATTTTCAAATTCTGGGTCTTCCTTTTTGTCGTCGGGAAGTGGTCAGTTTCAAACATGCCCTTGTCTTACCTCCATTGATTTTGATTCACCTGAATTTGGTCGCCGAAGAAGTTCAGTCAGAGTCACGTTGAAGTCTGAGAACATTATACCTGTCCTTATATCATACCCTCTAATTTGGAAGTAGAGACATTTGACTGATTTTTTCAAAAAACTCTATGCTGTGAAGTTTGTAATCTTCGGCTATGCCAACACATACACAAACAATGTGTTTGGAAATGGAAAGAGTTATCGTGTAGATGATTCTTTTCGCAAATAAAAAACGATTTAGATAAAATTTCTATGTTACAGATATACCGGTACTCTAAACTGCCGCTTACCTGCCCCATTCCTGAACTCAGAAAAAAATGACAAAATCCTAAGTTGAAGATGGGGTGGGGGTATGGTCAGAAACAGTAATGTCCTGTCCACTTACTTGTCCATCTCCCGAGCCTGGCAAAGAATGACAGCGTGCGATACCTTCAACTTAGGATTTGGTCATTTTTTCCGAGTTCAGGAATGGGACAGGTAAGTGGGAGTTTAGAGTAGGCCTATTACCATTACTTCCTTGGAATCAACGAAGTATAGGCACTCAGTTCACACATGATAAACCGTTATTTCAAATTGATACAATGTATCCATCAAAGCTTTGTTTCAGTTCAACACCTCTGGTGGCGGTCTTAACGCAACCAAAAATATAAATCAATGTCATCAAAGTTGCTATATCAAGGTCAGAAAGAGTCTGTTAATGTAGATACCTGCAGTCAGTCATGTATCTTCGTTGATGATGATAGTACCAATAAGGTAAGAGACTTTCAAGCCCCTACCTAAAACTTCAGCACTGTCACCATGCACAGACCATGCACTACGCCGGGCCTACACCATGTTGACATGATGACAAGAAAAACAGCAGCAGCAGCAGCAGCAGCAGCAAAGGATGATCGAAAATGTCTTACTCGTAGCTGCAGTATTTTTCTACTCAGATTGTTAAAGCATTGTCCAAAATGGTGATGCAATTGTTACTTTCAAGGACTGTGTATATAATTTTTGGCCAATCCAGCATTTTTTAGACCCTTCTGTCGGTAGGGAAGGAGTTGGTGCGCCACAAAATGACCCAAAGAAGGACAGGGACTACAATTAACTTAGTATCAATACCTACCATTCCTGAGCAAAGGCTCACAGCCACAATGGTATCTGGCTCGTCCTCGACGTGTCCATTGTAAAAACAATGTCGATGGCTTTTTATTCCATCTTCAATCCAGGTTGTATTTCCATTGAATCTTTGTACTTTGAAAGATGGCGCCATCAGATCACTGCTTTTTGAAAGCTTCATTTTCATTCGTCGATTGAAAGCTGTCATTACATACTGAACATTACTAATCCATGCTTGATTGGTGGTGTGATGATTGATGAAATGTATTCGACTAGAGCGCCCTCCACTGTCCACACGGCTTGGCATTACGATGTCATATTCTGAATCTTTTCCTGTAAAACAGAAGTTATCAGCATTAAAACTGTCTCGAAGTATCAAAATATCTAATCGGAGCTGAGTGCCAAATTGTAGCTTGACTGCTCGGCAACAAGATCCCGTTCAACAGTACAGAGTAGGAGGGAACAGTGCCCGGAGAACCTGCGCTATCAGAGTCGCCCTCAGGGCCGTAGGAAGGGGGGCCCCCCCCCCCCCCAATATTTGGCTTGTCAAAACAAAATTGGCAGGCTCGGCATTTGACTGCCTTTAGTCCCAAAAAGCCCAAGTCCAGTAAACCAATGGCCAGAGTGTCCAATTTTGCTCCCAAATGACGGGAAATGGCGTAAAAGCACTCTTATTTTCTAAAATATTCCAGGGCGAGGCCCCCGGACCCCCGCCGATATTTCGGCTCGCGCCTTCGGCATTCGCTGCTAGGGGCTACGGCCCGCTATTTTATAAAATCTTTGCCCCCCCCCCCAACCTCCAGGACGTTCCTACGGCCCTGTCTCTGTCGCATGGAGAATAGATCTGATTCTGACTGGATATCGAACCCGGAACCTCAGAGATAACGGGCGCAGATATTTCAGTTGTGTCACTCTGACAGCCTTACTTTGATTTGCAGGACAGCTGTCAGAGGACCATTTCACAGGAGCCAAAAATACATGTAAGGAAGGTGAAGAGATTGCATATAGGCCTATGTAGGCCAGCAGACACATGATAGCTAGCAAAGTTGGCCTACATTTTTTTTAGTTATATTGCGCTGCTTGAAGCCATTTCTTTTGTTTCTGCAATGCATTCTGATGTCAGCTGGCAGAAAAGAACAAAAGGAACACTAGGCCACACACCACTCCATTCTTTCAGAGTAGGACCATGTTGCCATTCAAATAATTTCGTAGTGGGAGTATCAATTATACCATTCATAGTCACATACAACTGGAAGAATACCTCTCTAGGCCTGATAGTCTGAAATACTGGGTCAATCCAAGTGAACAAAAAAATATCGGTCATAAAGGCTATGTATAGGCCTATATCATTCTGATGTGAGATGACACTCCAAACTTTTGTTCAGAATGACGTACCTCAATTCACCTATGACATGCATCGGCAAAGGAGGCACTTTTGAAGCATGCATGATAAATGGAAATATATGACACGTAGGCCTACTTAGTAAGTACATGTACATGTAATACTAAATGGCACATGGCTGGCAAGATGCAATGCATGCCTGGAACGAGCCAAGAAAGATGGAAACTGTAACACCAGATTGGAGAACGTACACTGCTCATGTTGCTTCAATAATTTTGGATGCAAGTCGTGAACGAATGGGCGAACTTTGATGAAACGAATATTATTTTTTGTTTAAAAAATATTTTCTATCACAAAAAATGAAAATTAGCACCATAGAATAAATGAAAATATGGTTGTGCATTTTCGGGACACACTGTATATAAATATGTATAGATAGGCCTAGGCCTACAAGAAGCAGATGGAGAAATTGCGCTTCATAATTTTCACAGAGAACTGTCTCCTTTAGCAAGAGAAGATAAGAGATGAAGACGATGCCTGGTGTAAGGGGAGAAATGTCCTCCGAGAAAATGTCCCATTTCCTACTACATGTACTATTCTTTGGCTAGGGAGGAAGGATTATTATTTTGCATGGCTGTGAACATCAAGACCAAATGTAGGCCTAGCATGATTTAGTGGGAAGTCCTAAAGAGAACATTCTGCTGAACTGATGATCTCTGGGATAATTTCTTTAAACACGAGCGGCAGCATCGCCTTCCACAAACATGACAAAAAGTGCCATGTGCTACCACACCACAAATAAAGCCCGGGAGCTAAAAATAGATTTCACCCACCTGGGAGCGTGTGTTGGCCCAACACCGCTGCGGGTAGAGTCCAGCCGCCGAGCAGTGCTACTGCCATAAGCAACCCGCGCATCCTCAGCTGCTTAGCTTCCACATCCCAAGACACAAACTTCCAACTCAAAAACGCACTTAATCCGAGTGTTCCTTCACTTTTTACCGAACGGGGACCGTGCGACTCTTTCGGCAGCCCGGTTATCCACCGACAGCAAAGCTCCGCCCCGTTTTAGTTCGACCTATCAGCGACGGACAGTAGAAATTTCCGGCGGTAAACGGAACGAGAGCACGTGCTACGACTCCAAGTAGCGACACCTGTTATCAATTTTTATAACCGCTCGGTCTTAAAGGGAAGCGGATTTCTTTTTCGACAGACATGTACAGAACGACACCCCGATCATATGATCTTTTGTCTTCTTGGAGGCCAAATTCAATGCAGGCCCTATACACACAGGTAACCAAGAACCAGACGCCATTACAGCATAGACACTGTCTTTGTATCGCCGAAGCAATGGACCATCGGGGGAAAAACTGTCCACGCCCTGACCGAGACGTGAATGAAATGGTCCATGGACCATGTGCTCACCTGGGTGAATGTACCAGAAGAACAAACAGGCAAGCCTCGAGTTCCAGGTACCCAGACGCCTGATCACACCAAGTCAGAGGATATTACGTCAAATAGCCACGAAACGTGCCATGCCACCAAATGACAAAAGTTTGAACTTTGACCTCTGTGGCCTTGAAAAGTAGGTCAAATAAAAACCCCGTTAGATGTCTGTATCCTCATTAGATGCACCGGTGATGAAAATTTGGAGACGATCCAGATGTTAGTTTAGAAATTATTGGAATTTGAGTTTTGCCACCTGGTCGCCCAGCTAAGAATCAAATCGGACCGAAACTTGGTGTCATAGGTCAACTGACATAGGGCTGTATATGTACCAAGTTTCAGGTCAATAGAGGCCTTGCAATGACGTCATCCCGGCGGCCATGCTGAGGGGCAAGTGGGCAGAGGTGTGAGCTGACCGTGACGTGGCCTGCGTGAAGTGCGCGACGCCAGTGTTTGACGTAACGTCATTGGGACATTTCGCTGCGCCTCTGCAGTATGTGCCCCCCAGCATGGCGGCTTGTGACGTCATTTGCAAGGCCTCTATAGCCCAAGCAGTTACGAAACATGCCACCAAATGGCAAAATTTCGAACTTTGACCTATGTGACCTTGAAAAGTAGGTCAGATCACAAACCCGTCATTAGTTCAGGAGTTATTGCACTTTTTCGGCCGTATGCACCAACGAAGATGATCTTGAATTCAGGCTGAGCCACAACTTTTCCATTGTCACATCATGCCCTGGCAAATCTGA
>NMRB01001324.1:21529-56733 GCA_002633025.1 Notospermus geniculatus
AGAATTGTTTAGACTCGTCGCATGGCTATGGCCGCGAATGGATCGTTAATACATCCCGATGTCTTACTAATATACGACATCGCTAGCAGTTTGGAAGCTTATCTTCAACCCCTCATTGCTCTCGTAGGACTGGTCGGCAATATCATATCATTTTTAATTTTATCACTGCCTGTCTACAAGGACAGTTCCACCTGTGTCTTAATGAAGGGAATGGCGGTGTCTGATTCAATGTACCTCATTGGGCAGATTCTACAACGGACCATCATCTCAATTATACACGAGAAAATTCGTGCAAATCCACTAACTTTTAAATGGGTCTGCAACACCTATCTCTTTTGGTATTACTACGCAGGGCTTATTTCCTCTATTATACTTCAAACAATGTCTCTAGAACGACTTTCAGCCATGCTTTTTCCACTCAAAGCTCGGACATGGGTCAGTGTAGGAAAGGTAAAGCGTTTCCTGGTCGGCCTTTTCGTCTGTCTTGGGTTGGTACTTTTACCCGTGAATCTGTTACGCGAGAGGCAAAAAGCATTCGAAGGTTGGCTTTGTCCATTTCACTTTTCCGGCCAGGTAGCGACCATATTCAACCAAGTGCATTCCATCCTGGGTATGTTTATCCCCGTTGCGGTCATCATCATCTGCAATATTGGGATTTTAGTGACTCTGAAGATCAACGAAAGACGAAGAAAAGAACTCACCACTGACCCCAAAGCTTCAACCAATAGGCAGGTTATACGGATGCTACTTGTTGTTTCTGTTACATTTTTTGCCTTCAAAACCCCTTCTGTTATACGGAGGACCTTTTGGAATCTGTACCAATCGAACCGCGTTGGCCATGATTCACCTTTCATAACTGCACTGCAAAGACTCACAGTGACATCAACGGAGATCATAGATGCGTGTAATTATGCGCTTAACACGTACATTTATATTTTTCCTGTAAAGAAATTCCGACAGAATGTCAGATATGTGTGTTCTTGTGCCAAACAGGACACACAAACGTAGTCAACGGTTCACAGCTGGACAATAACGGCAGAGCCATTCCACATTGAGTTGGCCAAAGAGATATGTGTAGAAATACATGTCAGTTTGTCCACACCATGTTGGAATGAATTTGGAATAACTCGAAGGCTGGTCAGAAAACATGGAATGTGGAGCAGGTGCATGTACAGTATGTAATCACATGAGCAGTGTTTTTTTTAGTGTCATTGATCTCAGCGTAAGCCATAAGGAAACACAATGCTGGACTGCCCATTATGGGGCAACTTCCGCGCGAAAAATCATCCCGTGGCTAGATGACTTTAGAACTCAGCAATCAACTATTTTTTTGAATAAATAACGAAAAATAGGTGATGTTCTGTCATATCTCATTTTTATTTATGGACAAATTATATGACGCCTTGACATGATAATCGAACGATCCCCAGCTGTCTCCCTCGGCATTTGTAGCAAGGCTGAAAAAATATTAGTCGAAAGATAAGCGAATTGATACATATTAACATAGGATGAAAAATAGTTGATAGGACATATAGGAAGCACAAATCGCTCCTGTAACTTAGCGCGACCGCGACTTCTAAAGGCCTGAAACCACTGACGTACACCTTTAGTCAAAAGTAAATAGGCATAGACTAAATTCAATATTTCCTATAGCAGCGAGGCACAGTTTTTCTTTTTATTTCCATTGATATTAAACAATATTGCTTTGGCACCTTTTTATACCAAAATTATCTTGCGACCTGCGTTCGACACCGACCCCGTCGTACGATTTTGTCGGTATCCTATCGCGCAACCGTGGATGTTCTCGCGATAATACATGCATGTTTCTTCCACGTTAAATGAGTCATTTCGTTACAACGGCGTAGCTTATTCGAGAGGTTAAGAAATCGCTCCGTTAACGGTAACACTAACGCTAACGTTATTTTTTACATTGCAAATGTACGTCAGAAATAGCGTTCGCGTTATATTTAACGGAGCGGTTTCTTAACCTCTCGATTATCAACTCCGAAATACCGCAGAGGCATTTAAATTCAGTTCCTTTGAATGCATAAACATAAGCCTTAATCCCATGACCAAAAACTCTTCATTCGTTGGTAGGTCGCCCCGATCTGACACAGAGATTTCAAACTGGTTGAACTCCTGAAAATTGCACGCCAAAGAGACGTATGACCTGAGGCCAATATGACAGTCGCCGTGGTACGCTGAAGTATGAATCGACACACGTGTTGTACAACTATGTCGGCGTCCAGATTCCATCGCACGTCGGACGCCGATGGTCATGCGTCGAAGTATATACAGTAAACTCGAGTTTAAACCACCGGTTCATTATGTTGTTCATAAGCACACCCACATTCGAAATGGGAGTGAATAAAACATAACAAGTGTTATGCTGAATGGCTGGAATCGGAGGCTCAAGGCCCAGGCTGGCCTGGATTGAAACGCAACTGATTAATTGAAGCCTAAAATCCATGTCTACCCTGTATGAAGCCACAAACAGAATTGGATCAGACAAGGGTCAGTTTCACCCTAAGCCTATAACCAACTATTCATTCCAGTGTGGGGTTGTGATTGGAGCAGCGATTCCAGAATACTTGTTATGTTTTATTCACTCCCATTTCGAATGTGGGTGTGCTTATGAACAACATAATGAACCGGTGGTTTAAACTCGAGTTTACTGTATTAACTAGGCTTAACCCTTTGAACGATTTACTTAAAATATGCGCAGCTGGTAAACTCACCGGGGTGTCACTTAACGCCCAGGACAGGGGCCGACGACGCAAACATCTGAAAAATAAAATACCATGCAAGATGATATAATTATGGTTGAATAGAGTGATTTTTCTCTGAATGAATATAGCTACGGTTACACCTGTTGAAAATACCCGTGTTTTTTAACGCTAAAATGTATCTTTTAAAAAACAGCTTTGAAACTAGACCTGAGAATTCACTGAAAGTGAATTCATGACCACACCACAAAATTGGCGGTGTTCGAATGCCGCATCTGTGACGACGAACTGGCAAACGATCGATCGGGATGTAGGCCTACACATCTACATATACGTCGTCATGACGTTGTGGACAACATGTACAGGCACGACGTATGCTACGCTCCAGGGCACTTTAAACAGGGAATCCCTAGTTCTATTTATAGACTACGGCGATCCCGATTTATTCAGCTGAAAAAGTTCATTATCTCAGCCAAATTTGAACGTAAGTGCACAGGAACCTTTTCATCGCGAGAGGACAATTAGATCTTTAGACTGAGCAAGTCAAATTTGACGTGCATGCCCTAGTTTGACCGAAAACGTGGAGGAAAGAAAAAGTGGTAGAGAAAAATGTTATGTGCCTGCGAAAACAATACTGACCACACCACTGAGTGGTGGTGTGGTCATAAATATGGATCTTAGTGACGTAGCATAAAGTTTATGATACATTCAAGTTATTATATTTTCATTTCAAAGACATCTCCTGCATGGAGAACGATGTTTATGTTGCTGAGCATAAAAACAAGTCTGCTACTCGACGACAGCATGCACCAGATAAAGGACTTTGCGAGACGAAGACAACAGGTGGCGCTTGATATTTTGAGATATCATGAAAAAGAATATTAAAGATTTTTTAGAAGTCTGCACAGAAAGTCATAGAATAGACAACTGCATGTGACAGGCTAAAAATAGATATCCAAAAAAGAGCACAGAAACGACACACAGCATACAATAAATCGGAACGTCGTCTCCGAATATTTCGCAAATTTTCGACCCAAATCGGGGTCTTCCTCAGGCGCTATAAGAGGTCCCATTCACCTCTGGGATCTCTTCTATATAGCGCCTGAGGAATACGCCAATTCGGGTCGAAAATTTGCGAAATATTCGGAAACGACATTCCGATTTATTGTTGCCAGGCTAAAAAGATTCGATAGGATTGGCAACAAAAAAGTTGAAAAAGATGCCTCTCGAAATTACGTAATAACATGAACCTAGAGGAACGAATAGAGGAAACACATACACAAGTCAAAAGGACCTCGATGACCGCCAAGGAAAACACGCCTTGTTCGTTTCCATCCCGCGCGCTTCACATATCGGCGGGCCCTGTCAACGATCTCGGAGAACTCCTCCTCAGTGATGGCCGACTCTGCATATTGGACAAATGCAACAACGAGGAGAACCAACGAAATCGCCACCAAGAATTTCATTTTGTGATTTTGACTCCGTCGCCCAGGAAGAGAAGAACGATTTGAAGGTACACCTGTTCAACAGGAGAATAAATGTGATATTGGACAGGTGATGTTCAACAGCTGACGTTAATAGATTCCACGCCCCTTGCCTTGCAATCTTTCCGGACCATTTGTGGTGCAGCCTGGCAAAGTCTAGGCCTAGCCCACGAGTACCGTTACGCTGTACAATCAGTACACATAAATAGTAGCGGCCATATTGAATCACAACGCCATCTGGTGGAATCGGAATTGTCTCTGCGGAAACGGTCTTTGCCGACGTCACGATATACGAGTACGTTTCAATAATGAAATTGTAAATCGCGGGCGGTGCGGAACTTCCCTGTTGTCAACTGCAGAGTAAACTCCCTACGCAGTTGTGTACCGCGCCCCCTTCGGTTTACCCGCTCTCCACAACTGCTTAACTTCGTAAAATTCGCCGCGTATGGTCAGGTGGCGCTGAGAAAGTCGACCAATGAGTGCACCGAGCAACCGGTAACCAAGCTGGCCTGAGACACTTTTTCATTGGCCGAGCGGTTCGTAGCCATGGTAGCACAAGAACATGCGTTGCCAACGGGCCAAAGAGTTCTGAAAGCAGCGTGCTGATAGGCTGTAAAACTCGCGCCAGGCCCTCACGCCATAGTGTTGACCAAACGCTGCGACATACACGAAGTAAAGCAGTTGTGGAGAGCGGGTAAACCGAATGGGGCGCGACTCAAAACTGCGTACGGAGTTTAACTGCAGAGACGTACATTTCAGCTATTGTGCTGTAAGGCCATTAACCCTTTCCTCGGTTGCGACAAGCTCCCACGTTTGTTGGAGCGGGATCATATTTAATAATGCAATGATCCAATCTGCATCTGGCCCGCATCTAGTCCATGAAAATAAAGCTGCTTTTCCACGAGACGTTTGCGGACGCGGTTTCGGTGGCGGGAGCGGGTGCGAGTGAAACAGCTAAAGGGAAATACGTTGGATCGATTTTTTCTACCCACGCCCGCCTCCTATTCCGCGCCCGCAAACGCCTCGTGGAAAAGTAGCTTAAACGATGTTCAACAGCTGCTCTCAATTGGTTTCACGACACTTGCCTAAGCAAATTCGCCTTTAATAAAAATTCATCGTCTATAAGCATTTGATGAAGCAAAGGACGGAATCTGCATTGTTCTGCAGTCCATTAATTCTATACAGTCTGCTTTACATGTATTCGCTAGTCTATGAAAATAAATTACATTATAATTTATTAACTGCTGTAAACTCAAATTCTAATTAACATTCAATTAACAAACTTGAATATGCCTGACCATACCTCAACGGTTACATTATATGATACGGATCTAGCTGCCCGCCAGGTGAGAATTTATATGGGTGATGCTTGGTTGCGGGGAGTACAGATCGAGTAAACCTATTAAATTGAGGACTACCGTATTTAAATCAGAATTTTGTAGTGAGAACTATGTAGCCTCTTATCTGACTAAGTTTCAGAGGTCACTTGTAGAGCAATATTGCGGTGTGGGGGTTTGCCTTTACAAATAGAAGTTGGGGTGTGTTTCAAAATTGGTCACCCAAGAAAATGGGGCAAAATTTAACTTTGAAATGATCACAAAGATTTTGCCATTGATTTCCCAAAAATCAACTGTAGTATTTGATAATTTTGGCCCTTATCTATTAGTTTCTCCATCTGGGATATATAGTGTACACTCGTTTGAAGGAGGGTATCAAAAAATATTGAGCTTATCAGCAAAGTCTATCGTTCCGTCCAACCCCCAAATTGCTTTCTGCTGTCAGACTTTAAAACGCCACGCTATGCATCCAAAACTGAATTTCGTGACGCCGTCGTAGTGCATCTCATTTACGGTGACCTCGTTCATAGCATTATACACACGGTCGATGTACACCATTTACACACAGAGCTAAGTCATGGTGGTGAGGTTGATCATGATCTTGTCAATGCATGCTCGACAGGACTGTTCAAATCCGTCTATTTGAATGATGTAACTTACCAATTAGGTATTCTGTGTGTTCTTACACACAAACGAATGAGTTGAAGCATGTGTACCTTACCTGATGAAGGGTTATTCACGCTATAACACCACGTTGAAGTTGTCAAGTGGTGAATCTATGGCTGCCATGATATAGTCAGTCCAGCCTCGGTGTTATCACTGGCTATATACGGCTGGACAGGGGACCAGTCATATCGAGGTGTGGAGGGAGAAAGAGTCACCTAACGCATATAGTCGTGCTTTAAAGGGTTAATAGATGATTTCGTTTGCAGTGCTATAATTTAGAGCTCCATGATACCTAGATCTGACATGAATATTGTAGAGTTTCAAGAAACAGCCTTTCACCATAGACAAAAGAATGGTGAAAATTTGTTGGTGTCGTCGGACGGAACACTTTTTGAAACACACGCGTTGGTCGTTTTACCGGTGTACCTGCAGAAATGCGAATCTGTAGACTGCGCAGAATTAGCTGTGGAGATGAAATACATTTTGTCTGTGTATGTCCAGTTCTTGATAATGAGAGGCAAAAAATTCTTCGAGTCTGTCCAAAATGAGAACCCCTCTTTTTTTGTTAAGAACGACGAGAGGAGTTCCAGTTTAATGACGAATTACCAAATTAAACTTGCAAAGTTTCAATCGACGTCATCTTCGGAGGTTCTCGGCTACATTCGGACGGCCATCGTACACCACCTCGACCCTATAAAGGAGCCTCGGCGTAGTAATCATCTTTCAAATCGAAAGATAATTCAGTGATTCGCCGCATGTGAGTGAATCATCTTCCGCACTTGATATAGTGCAGACCAATGCTGATACTTTTTCACTTATATGGGTTCTTTGCACATCATATCGGTGGGATAATTTTATTATTATATTATTTATTGTAGATCTGAAGTTAATAAGTGGATTTACGCAAATTTTTACAGATGTAGCAAATCAAATCAAAACATCAAACCCGGAAGTAAACAAACGCACGTGGATTGGGAAATAGTTCCTGGAGCAATATGGCGCTGTCCGATATACATCAGAGTTACGATGCGCGTGCAAATCGTTCTCTGACGTTCAGATTGGCAACGTTTGTAAGTGTAATGGCAAGAGAGAAAGAAACTTATCTTTAGTGGGCCATCTGGTAGTAATGAATCTAATAAGCCAGGTGTAACGTCGATCAGTGTTCCCCGTATTTCTGCGTTTTACTTATTTTTTCCCTCCTGACGGATTAAGCGGCAACTAACCCAACAATAACCATTCTAGTCCGCGTCTATTGTTGGTGAACACTGAGCTACAGAAACACTCACCGATGTTACACCTGGAAGGGCTGGGGAATTCGGTATCGTTGATTATACATTATTTTTAATAACATTATTAATAATAAATTGTCTTATAATTTATGTAAATTCCTTGTCATTACCATAAATCAATCAATGCATACATACACTCCAAATACAACTCACTACATAAATGCAGATACGCAGACATGAACTTTTGAACTTAGAAGACCGCCAGAGTTAATAGGCCTATGCATTGGAAACATCTACCACCCTGCTGTTGTAGGCCTAAGCCAAAGTAGAACTAGAACTGAGAATTCACTGAAAGTGAATTCATGACCACACCACAAATGTTTTTGCCAGAAGCTGGTTTGTTATGTTGACGTAAGATGGCGGTGTTCGAATGCTGCATCTGTGTCGACGAACTGGCGTACGATCGATCAGGATGTAGGCCTACACATCATCATGACGTTGTGCACAACATGTAGAGGCACGACGTCGTGCCAAACATAGATCTCATAGATCTCATGTTTCCACGCACGGTTCTATTTATAGACTCCGATTCTATTTATAGATTACGGCGATCTCGATTCGTTTAGCTGAAAAAGTTCATTATCTCGGTCAAAATTGAATGAAAGTGCACAGGAACCTTTTAATCGCGAGAGAACAATTAGATCTTTAGACTGAGCAAGTCAGATTTGATGTGCATGCCTTAGTTTGACCGAAAACGTGGAGGAAAGAAAAAAAACAATACTGACCACTAATTACTAATCCAACATTACATGTATATTTTTTGATGTCCACGATATAAACTAACGTCTCTTTTCATCACCACGTGCTGAGTGCTGCTCTATCCCGTTTCGATGGTACACAGCGTAAAATTGAAACAAAATCTAATGAGAAATTGTTGAATCGATTAACTGTTACTCCAGAGCCGACCAAAAAGAAAATTCGTGCATATTTCTTGCCTACAGAGACCTGTCTTCTCGACTTTTCTTCATGTGGGGTACTCTTTTATTTCCTGGATTAGCTGAGGCACTCAGTCTCTGTAATGCGCATGAGCGAACTGCGCAGCATTACAGAGAATGAGACCAACGTCGACAATTTTTGTTACGAGAATACCGAAATCCTGGTATCAACGCTGATTGGAGCCAGCCAGACCCTTAGTCTCCCAACCGATGCTCTGGCTGCGCGAGACTACCGGATTAGAGGAGATACATCTGTTGTCTCATGCTCTACAACACAAATAATTCCTGGAGGCAAATTTTACTCATATTCCACTGCTCGCAGCCTCCAACTTCTGTACTTTTCCCTCTGATTATCAACAAAACCATTTTTTCGAGAAAAATGAAACAATCGACAAGCCGTCAAGTGCACTACGGTCACAGAGTGACAAGATGTGTCCAGAATACATTTGGAAATGCATTCAAAGTGATCATGAGCAGTAACTCGTTTACCTTCATCTAGCGAACTAAGATTCAGTTCTTTCTTATCAAATGTGAGTCCTTCGTGAAAAAAAACTTGGAAGGAAAATTAGTTGAGGTATAATAGTAAAAAGGTTCTGATTCCGAATTCCAGAATCGTCCGTATGTGCCCACCTTATTTGCTCATATGAATAAAGACTATCAAATGCTTTACCTTCAGATTTGTACAGCATCGCCTAGTGCATTTGTATTGCAGAATTCAAGTGAAAGCATTTACTAGTCTTTATTTATATGACCAATTGTGTGGCGGACACTCAAAATCAAAGAGACATGTTTATCAGTGCCCCCCCCCCCCATCACATGCAACAAACCCGGTTGAATTTGGTGTTCTTGGTGCTGAAATATAACCAAATTACAGGTGTATACAAACTAATGCTGATGACTGTACCTTGACTTATAAGATAAGAATTTTTCATCCCGAAACGGTTGGTCGTTCATTGGACGAAGAGTTAGGACATTTTTCTACAAAATGTAGGCCTACATGTGTATATGTCCCGGTGTATGTTTCAGGAGCAACAAGGCCAGGAGGCTCAAGTGGAGTACAGCGGGCCAAGCCATGGAAGTGCACTAAATGTGTGCACAGAATAAGCAGCAAAATGTATGGACTGAGATGTGTCACTTCCCCCCGCTTGGCCCGCACGGCCCCGCCAACAAATGGCTATAAGACGGTGTAGGTGGTAGGCCTACTCGGACCACACTGACTAACTTTTGTGTTAAGTGGCTACTATATCAAACGCCTGAAGGTCCTGTGCCCGGCCGTGCAGCATCCCAACATGTGCCCATTTACGCGTGTATGCTCATTTTGAAGAATAGAAGTGAGGATGCAAGTCTTGATAATTTTGGTTCAGAGCTTGGCCGGGAGGTGGCTCTTCGATCTTCGTAGTACATGATAGTTGAATATGGTACATGGACTTATCATGGGTGATGCATAGGCCTACGATATTTGGCTTGTTGGCTCACCTACTCCGACACTGTCACAGGTCAAAACTGTAATACCGCGGCGTCCGTCGTCCTCGTGAACAGGGGTGGCACGTGTCTTACCGCTTGGCTTAGAATCTTGAAACTTTGTGTGCAAGTACCCCATCGCGAAACTATATCCGCTGGCCGAAATTTAGCGCAGTTGGTTGTACGTTCTGGCCTGTAGGGGGCGCTTTGTGACAACATTCTTTTGGCCATATCTCCTGAACGCTGCACACTTTTAGAATACGAAACGTTTCCGGTAGGTTCGTCTTATGAGACTTCATCACATAAATCTTGGGTTTTTGATTTTAGCTACATTTCAAGGTCACAGAGGTCAGTCTAAAATTTCATCGTCGGGTGGTTCGTTTCGTGGCTGTATGACCTAGACTCTTCTAATTTGTACACTCCTCTCGCAGTGTTTTGTTTCGCTCCGTAGGCCTACCTACGCTTCACAGTTTGTGAAGCGTAGGTACAAAACAAAACACGTAGCGAAAAAGCGTAGGCGAAACAAAACACTGCGAGAGGCGTGTACTAATTTGGTGTGAAGATGTATCAAGGGATCCTACGTGGATGTCCCACGTTTCACCTGATCGGAGGTAACGGCTTGGTCGATTGATTTCATTTTCTGTTGCATATTGGGGTGGGTTGGGGGAGGTGCCCTATTGATTTTGGTTGCGATTCGATATTCAATGTGGCAGCCAGGGTTTTCGTACTCAGGACTTTAACTATGGAAAGGCTTGTCCCAATGATTTCATATTTCTGTGGCATAGTGGGCTGTGTCCTCTTACCGTCATTTCCAACCTTGACGACAGGCGAGTACAACGGCCCTGGCCGTTTCATTTTTAGAATAGTGTCTTAGTAGCCGTTTGGTATAAAACGTCTCGTGCCGGGTGCAATTTCTCAATAAACGAATAGAAAAGGCAAACGATCACAAAACGTTAATTTTTTTGTGCTGAATAAAATCGACGTAAGAAGCCTTCGTCCCACCATTGCAACAGAAAAGGTGCAAGTCGACCACGCGAATGTCATGAAATGATAATCCAAGATAATAAAAAGGGAAAGTACACCTTTATTGTCTATCATTTACAAGTATCACTTATTTGCACTTACATTCTTAGCCACTCCCGATCTTGAGTATAGTACATGTAGGTGAAGTGTTGAAATACATGGGAGGTATTAATGTTCCTTTCACTATAAAAAAATATTTGTCTTTAAATTACAAAAACCTTCGGCCATGCTTGAGTTGGTCTTTATCGCGATTTACCGGTGTCAAAGAACCTAATGTCCCCTGATGTAGGATGCCCACCAACAAATACATTTGCCGAGACCCACCATGAGACTACACGATGAAAGACCCAGGCAGACCATACAGGCTGGCGTGAAGAGGAGGAGGCATCAGATTCTCCCACATACGTCGCAGAAGTAATTTCACTTTTTGACAGCATGACTCTACTGAATTACAGGGCCGGATCCAGGGTTTAGAAATACGGGGGGCACAACCCTGAGGGCAAGCCCTCAGTTGGCGCTTACCGCAGGTCCGCGCACACGAAGGGGGGTCCGGGGGGCCTCCCCCGGGAAAATTTGAAAAAAATCAAAGCTCTGAGATGCGATTTCCCAGCATCTTAGACATGAAATAATAGACGATTTTCCAAAAATGCAGTAAAAAAATCATTGCCCCTCAAAAAATAGGGGGGGCACATGCCCCATGTGCCCCCCCCTGGATCCGGGCCTGAATTATTTTGCATAGACCCCTTTTCGCGGTTTCAACATTTCAAGGGCAGTGCCCCAGTCGTCGGAACTAATAATTAAAAAATAAACTAATCGTTGGGTATAATGATCCTGCATCCATTAAAAAACCTGTTTTAAAAGCAATAATCGTATGGTGTAGAGAACTTCCTCATTTCGGCTAAATCTGTGCGAAACTAGAAGGCATTCCATAAATTTTCTGTAATAAAATCGGCACCCGAAAATTAACTGAATGCCTTCTATACACAGCGCTATCGATCATCAATTCACTGCCCCCTAGTGGTTGAAAGCAGTAACTCTACAAGAATGAAACGACGAGACGAGATTCTATCTCGTTGGAACACGTCAAGGCTGCAGGGTATTTCCCCGTGGTTGTTTGTCATCTCGTCATTGGACCAGTCGAACTTACTTCAGAGAATATTAAGGAAAAACAACATGACGTCATTCTCGTTTTCGTTCTCGGAGCGTATCTGAACCTCCCTATCATAAGCTGTGGTTACACTACATAAATCTCCGTGCTTTCCCCGGGGATTTTGCGGTTACACCTATAAATCGCCGAGTCTAAATAGACCCGTGTCTGAAATCCCCGTGCTTATTAGCCCCAGCGATATCGAAGGGGCAACGCCAGGGCTATTTTAAACACGGAGATTCTATGTAGTGTAACCGCAAAATCCCCGTGTCTATTTCTAGTTCCACGCACCCCGACAGACGGCGATGCAAATTGATGAGTGAAGCGCATGCGTATAGGCTATTTCACGCCTCCAGCAGCCACTTAATTATGCAGAGTTGCCTACATGCATTGCCCCTATCGCCGGGACACGGAACTTATTACCAATCGCATTTTAAGTAGTGTAACCACTCGCCGTGTCAACGCCGTGTTTTTTCTGGTTCGGAAAAACCCCGTGTCTCAAAAACCCCGGGATTTTGGATAGGTGTAACCACGGCTATAGATTTCTTACGAACCAAAGTGACATCGACAATTATGTCATGACATTATTGGCCCAATGGTTGATAATGAATAAATGGGTATTTGAATGAAACGGTCATCGCTACACATTGGGTCATATGAATAAAGACTAACAAATGCTTTTACTTGAATTTTGCAATACAAATGCACTATGCAATGCTGTACAAATCTGGAGTAAAAGCATTTGCTTGTCTTTGTTCATATGACCCATTGGTATAGAATGGTGTACTTTTTACAGCCTTCCATACCGGGTAACTCAAACAAGGTGGACAGCACCTAATCAGGCAGCCATTACAAAAGCAAACGATGAGACTGTTCATACAACAACTTGATTGTCACAGCACCGACTACATGGATTTCCCAATGCGTTTTTTTCATCCCGACTCCGTTTATACATATTCAAAGCATGAACACAAAATAATCAACGCAGATTCCCTGCACTCGTCGCTTTTTTTTAACAAACCCACAGACAGAAAATCCCCTCGGTAATACCATTTGATTTATTACAAGGGGCGTTCCCATATGTCTCAGTGGCATCTAACAGTTGATGGATCGACACACATATCGAACCTCTGGTGCTTTTAACAATTGGAAGTTCTCTTTACTTCTTGGCAGAGGCAAGACGGCGACCAACTAAGTAGACGAGGCGACTTCATATTGCGTCTTGTCATTTACCGAAGTATTTACGGCCGCCAGGAAATTTATCCGAAGAAAGTTGGAAAATTGTAGACATGTTGGTACGACGTGAACACATTCTTTTTATGATTAGTATTATTTTAAATGAGAAATACTTCAGCGAAAAATAAAGCTGATTAAAACCAGGCACGTATATCATCTTTATGCTACATAGCATATGGATATTCTAACATGTGTTTTTTAAATCACATGGAATCGGTCTCGCCCATCTTCGCAGATCTGACTAGTTCCCATTCTTCGCCGAAACATTTTACAGTTGCGGCAAATATTTTCACGCATATGGACAGCGATGGCACGCGGAAGAGTCATTTCGCCATCAATTCGCAGACCGTCAGATACGCCATCTATACAGAAAGGGGATTTAACAAATTATGCAACATTGCGCTTCTGTCTCAGTCAAACAAGTCATCATCACTGTCATCCTCAAACATGTCATCATCAGTGCCAGCCTCAGGGTCAAAATCGAGAGCTTGCATCCGGGTCTTCAGAAATGATCGGGTTTTCTCCAGGCGCATATTCTCGTCTGGGTCGTCTTCAAGTACCCAGGGGGCGCTCATGAATTCTTCTGGGCTGATGTACCCATCCCCTGGAACGAAATAATGGAAGCTATAAGGATGCATTAACGTTTGTCCATTCAACGTCCTTTTTTGTTGAAACATGTAGATACATTTTACCTTTAAAATAGACGGATGAATTTTTCCAAACCTAGAGGCATTTTGGTTCCCGAAGCCACCGCTAGGGCTAGAAGGCTTCGGCTCTAGCTGCCATCTTTGCGACAAAAATTTGTCGCGGATCTAAATTAGATCGTTATGTTGACATCACGGGTTATTTTTAGAACGTAATGCCGGTAACCACGCGGTGGGTGCTAAATGTAATCACACATGCCGAATAGCGCGGAATGGCAACACCGAGGGAGTTTCTTGATTTGAATGTTTGTATGTGTTGCACTCTGTACAAAAACTCAAAATCATCGCCGTTTTTAGAGCGGGGGAGGAAAACATTTTACCGGAAAATGGACCTTTACAATGACGTCAGCAATAAAATGGCAGCCAGAGCCGAAGCCTTCTAGCCCTAGCGGTGGCTTGGGGAACCAAAATGACCTAGAGGTGGGCCCTATTTTATATCTGTTGGGCTTTCACAGAGTCATCTATGTAAACCATGATGAATTATGTTTTAGGTGTTAAAACGTCGATGGGTTTTCCATCATGGCACTTGTATGAGGTGTAATTCAATGTCACCAGCCGTTCTATTTGACCTCCACGAGCACGAATGCCCATGCTTCGCGCTCATCAACGGACACCAGAATCATCGACTCGTCTATAACTTGATCACCCGGTCAGAGCGAAGATCGTTACTTGGCCATCGGGAGAATTAGGTATCAATTGGTCATCAAAGTATAACCCGGGGCCATTCATGATCAGAATCATCTGCGAGTATCACTTTTCTAGTAAATCCAATATATCATAACGTCACTGTGTTTGCATTTGTACGTGGGAACGATGTCAGAGGCGAGTTCGACTGGAACTCTTGGGTCGAGTAAGAGTAGATTTTTCACGTGATCAAATTTGAAGTACGCATGTCAAGTAGGAGTTCCGCCCGAACTGCAAATCGAGTTCCTCGAGTTGTTGAAAGATGCCGTCTGCTAGTCATGTCAGTACCAAATGATGACAACCACCCATTTTTTTGTACACAAGATGATAAACATGCTAAACAGTTGTAAATGAGGTTTGTTGGCCGAAAGAACAGATTATTATTTTCCAGCGAATTCGACGATCTTTTGGTGTTGGTCGCCATGTTGTCACGTGATGGTCGAGTTGGGTCCTCATTCCATCGAGGGTTCAACCCGAGCGACGAATTAGGTCAAATATGACGTCCAAATAGTAGCTACCCGAGGAATTTATGGAGTTCGGCTGCGACTCGACACGACCGAGTTGAACCTCGGGTTTCAGTCGAACTCGGCCAGAGAGCGGCACCGAAGTAAAAGCACATTCGAAACCAATGCCGGCCCAAAATTACAGGGTGTCCAAGAAAATGTCCCTCAAGATACTCTGGGGATCAGGTTGTGATGTTCAATAAAGTTTATAAACCTGGCCCTATTGGGGACACTTTTGGGACGCCCTGTAGAACCGGCGTCGTTGTGACGTTCCCCATAAGACTCCAGCTAATCCGAACCTTTTGTGCAGGAATGAGAAGCACTCGTGGTCTCAAGTATGGACATATGTATATGTAATCAATTACAGCCTCAATTACATTGTATGGAGACTTGGAACCGGATATTCGATGCGTCATAGTACAGGACAGTGCCTGTTAGCCCGAGTTCACGTTATTCAATTCAACCACTCAGAACGACCTTTAAACACTCTGACCCGTTAAATTCGTGATGCAATGAGAGACATTTTCGGCATAACATTCCACAACTCTGCCAGTGTCAAGATGGGTCACCATTGATAAACCCTTCTTTAAGGTTTGTCATGGGTCATTTACCATCGTTGGCCTGAGACCACAGACACAAACTACAGACCATTCTATCGTTGGGGCCAAAAGAGCTAGTCACTCAAGAAAACAGCACCACTGAAAGGACACATAAAGACACGTGGGCCCCGCGAAGATCTCTACCGAAACTTCCATTCATTTAACTTAAACCCTTGCCTCAACATTTTCTTTACACGTCAGTGTCTAGGTCTGTCGGAGAAAATTATCTTGGCATTTTTCCTAGTGAAATACGACTTCAAGGACATGGTGGATTGCCACAGTAGATACGAAGCTGACGACACACACGTTTTGCCGAAAATAACCACGTTTTGTATGTTCTGTATGCATGTTTTTACACAGAAATATCTGTTTTGGCACAAAAACATATGTTTTACACTAACAAAATAAGTTTTGTGCACGTCTAATTTATGCGGACATAACCGCCCATACAAAACCACAACATCTGACTTGTGCCACACATAAGTTTAGTACCACACCCCCTGTACAAGTGGTATGAAAACGATGTGTCATTCATCGCAGATTTTCGATTCCGGGGCACCCTGGTGACCCGCTGCACTGCAATAAGATGCAGTGGCAAAGTACTGAGCCCTTGCACTTAGCTTACGAACGTGTAAAAGGAATGTGTCTCAAATGGGCCAAATCTGGGCCACTTATATCCGCCGAAAAATGTTATTAGGTTTACATCATTCTGGACATGTCTGTACATCAACCTTTTTGTTCGTTTGGCACTCTCAACCTACATACACGACGGAACACATTACATGTAACTGCTTCAACAAGTTTCATTAACCTTTGGAAATTAGCCAATCAATTATTTGAATGGAATCTTTAATTGCCCTACTTAACATGGTATGTCCTATCTCTGCCTTATATCTCGATGTAATACAGGATGCACGTACAATTGCCTAACGAGTTCTACTTGTCGAGCTTGACTTGACAGACAGCCATTTCTTCTTCAGAGGGGTACCAGTGGAAACATCGGCGCATGTCGCAACTGAAGTTTCGGGCTCGAAACCCGGTCGGACCGCTATCATGTGGTTGAGACGACGACTCTCTTTGACAACGCCTATATATATCGCCAAATGGCGTCCATAAAACCATAAAGGAATCAAACATAAACGTTGCAACTTACAAATTTAGCATTTTATAAATGTGGACAGTATCCCTTTAAACCTCACCAGATTTGCATTCTGACTCTTCCATATGATAGGCAAGACCCTTCTGAATGTTTACGGCAAATTTTGTTGAATTCCGAGTATTTGATCTTATGATACAAAAGGACTAAACTTTTAATGAGAACCCCATGAACGATGAGAGCGCAGGGTCATCTGTGTACATTTGAATAGGCTAACGTACATTTGCACATGGAACACTAATTGTGCTGAAAATAGCTCTGTTATCCTCAGAAATGGAATTCATGGCATCAAGTTGACAGGTTCATGCACCCCTTCACCACAAAAAAAGTTGAAGCTCCTGCCTATTACGTAAAGACAAAATTCAGGCCGTGAGAGACATCTGGTGGCCATACATGAAGTGTATCCGTCAGTTACTTCATCGTTCGCAGTTAAAGCAAATCATTACAAATTTTTCAATGTGTTTCACAGCTCATACTATACATTTTGCCGTCATAAACACGGAAGAACGGTATGCCACACAGGTATAGATCATGCCGCGCACTTTTAGCCGATGGTTGGTAGGCCGGATGGACAAAAATCTTCGATGAATGCTGATAATAGAGTTGTCCTCTATTCACAACTGTTTGGAACTCCAGACTGTCCGATGAAATATAGCACTACATATTAGGTAACAGGCTGGGTAATGTGTGCCAGGAATAGTGCCCATTTCATGGGTGTTATGTGAGTTTGATTGAGTGTCAGTTTTCTATAGGTTTGTGGTCAAACCATTATTCAGGGTACGCATGCCATTGATTTTGAAAAGGCTTAGGCCCTTTTGAAAAAAGTTTCTCAGTTTGTCCAAACTGTCACTCCAACAGTTCAGCTATTGTGTGGAGCCAGACTGTTGTTGAAGTGTCTGTGCAACAACTCTTTGACAACTGTTGTCGAGACTGTTGAATGGGATAAAGGTCTACTAGTGAGAGCCATGGCTGCACGCGAAGACAACGACGAGATGCTGTTACAAAAGCAGAGGTTGCTGCATTTTAGCAGGCCTGTTTAATTTAAGCCTGCCCCCACGGGCGATTTTTCGAGTGATTTTCTCGGTGACCGGCCTTGCGACCACAGCAGCGACTGAACATATTTTTAGTTTTTTTAGTTTTTGTCGACTCGTTTGCGACAAATTCTTCATTGGAAGATCAGTGATGTCGCGGATGACATCACTGATCGACCTCAAAGGTAATTATCGCATGCGACGTAGTAGTCGCATCTGTAGTCGCCCCCATTTTAGTCGCCCGTGTGCGCCATGCTTTAGGGCAATGATAATGCCAGGATTGGCGCATACCTTGGAGGTCGTGAGGAGCTGTCTGATCATGAGAGGCGAATTTATAGCCTTGGATACACTACATAAAACCCCGGGTTTTTTGCGTAATTTGCGCGTAACTTACGCGAGGCCGACAGGCGGCGTGTCTAGTGCAGCTTTTGTGGGGCATCGTAAGTTCTCTAAACCTAGGCCTGGTTTTTACGAGAGAAAATTGTCTTTACATAAGATAACGTAACAAATGTAATGATAAGCAGTGATAAGAACGCGGAATAAACAACTTATTTTTTCAAAAAGCCAGCAGTGAAATTTGGCGCCGCCTCCTCGTGAAGAGTGCACGCCAGCAGCGATCCTAACGCCGGGCGTAGCAGTTAAGTTCAGCTGGATTTTATTTTTGTAGTGTAGACGCCCACACCTAGTCTCAAAAAGCCCGGGGATTTCTATTGTGTAAGTAGGGCTTGTACGGACAACCTGAGAAACTTTTTCTTTTTTTGAAAGGGCCTAAGCCTTTTCCAAATCAATGGCATGCATACCCTGAATAATGGTGTGACCACAAACCTATGTAGAAAACTGACACAAAATCAAACTCACATAACACCCATGAAATGGGTACTATTCCTGGCACACATTACCCAGCCTGTTACCTAATATGTAGTGCTCTATTTCATCGGACAGTCTGGAGCTCCAAACAGTTGTGAATAGAGGACAACTCTAATAGGTACGGAAGGATGGTTCCTGCAAATGTTGCTTTTTTTCACTCAGTGCGTCTCATCAAGAGGAAGCTAAGCTATTTTCACCGTCGGCTAAAAACCGGCTTGTGAATTTGTTTGCAGTGTACAAAGAACCACCATGTACGTTGAATAACGTTTCGTTCATTTTTGCAGATTTTTTACAAGTATGGTCGAATCGACAAACACAAATGCCGCTTTGGATCGTGCGTCAGTAAAATGGAAGTCGCCTCAATTTAGCCTCTCTCTGATGTCATTATTGAACATCAGTCACGAGTTTCTCTCAGTGAAAGCATTTGCCGAGCAGTTTTATGTAAGAACCTCTTTTTTACAAGACTCGAGGCTTTGATGTCGCTGTGCGCCAGCGCTGTGTTCCTTCAAACAAAATACCGTTAGGTACGTACGATTTCTAAATCGGTTATGCAGCGTTCTTTTTACCACAGAACATACGTTCTTCTTTTGACGACCTGAATCGGCCGATATTTCCAAGTCAGCTTCTCGTCTAAGTTTGTTTATCTCTCTCATGTTGCTGATATCAATAATGCCCAGTCTTGTTGCTTGGTTATACGTTGTTACCTGAGAACTTGGCCGTGTTATCGATGGTGCTATAAACCAGAGACAGGTGGGAACAAGATTTACCATTCATTTATGCCCAATCTCAACAAAAAGCGGATGTTGATGGCGTCAACATCGTTCCTGCAGTATCACGGCTGAAGAGCAAGATTTGTTCATATTTGCGATATGCAGATTTCATGTATTTAGCGGCGCCATCTTGAGATCGTACACTGTGAAGAAAGCAGAGGGAAGCAGGACGCTATACACCGGAAGTAAACCCCAGAGTCCTTTGACAAAGTAGTCTCGCGCAGCCATACCTTCGGTCTACCAACTGAGGGTCTGGCCACAACGTCTAAAACTTTTGTGATGCTGCTTTGCTCGCGGCTGGCGTCAGTCATGTGATCTTGCAATATTGAGCGCCGTTATTTTGCAATCATGTGACACCCCCGTCCAAGATAATATGGCCAATCAGCATGGCTGTAACATCTGAATTCAAAATCGACCAATCAGCGTTGATACCAAGATTTCGGTATTCTCGTAACAAAAATTGTCGACGTTGGTCTCAGTCTCTGTAATGCTGCGAAGTTCGCACATGCTTATTACAGAGACTGAGTGCCTCAGTCTACATGGTCTATTGACAAAGCGATACCAAGAATGCCATCACGTATTTTGATATACGCACGTGAAATTGCGCAAATTTTTGTATAATATGGGCAAATCCATCTATTTTCTTCAGTATATAATTCTTTACCGACGTGTAAAAGCACCAAGGCAATTTTGACCACCTGCGCGAGATGGATGAAGACAAATGAAGCACTATTTGTCTCGTATGATAAATTACATCGTTAGTGAAAACATACCCGCTGATGTAGAAACAACAACTAACTCATTAAAAAGGGATTTCTGATGATAAACTCCAGTACAGCGGAACCTCTCCATTAGGGACACCGTTCGGATTGACAAGCTGTCCTTAACTAAAGGGACGTCCTGATTACAGAGATCGAACTGCACAGGAATGGACTGTTCAGGACTGAAGTTTTGTGGCTTCAAAAGAGAGGTGTGCCTTGGACAGTAGTGGCGTCTGCACAGAGGGGTTCCCCCATGTATATGATAAAGTTAGACATGGTGTAAGCTTCGATATGAGTGGTGTATTAAGTCTGTGACTGCCAGAATACAAATACATGTACTGCACTAACAGCTATGTACTGTACTTGTTCATGTACATTAATCAAACATATACATGTACTAGGACGAAACATTTATACAGCGGCTTGCTTATAAATTTTTTATTACAAATTAGTGTGATTTTTCCGCTCTTTCTTGTGGTAATTTACAATGCATAAATACGGCGCCAAGGTTTTATTATTCAAAAGAAATATGTTCATGGCTTAAAACCTGTAGACAACTTCCTTTAGCTCAGTGAGTCATCCAAAATAATTGTTAAGCCATAAACAAGCTCCTGGCATCTTTTACCGCACTATATCAGTTTCTGGTTGAATTCAATTAATACGCTTAGGAAGGGCATAAAATCTGATAATTTTGTAACGATTGAGGGCACGTCCTTCCAACGAGGTCCGTTCAAGTGTCTCATGAACTCGAGACTACATAGTCGTTCCAGTAATTAAAGGAGCACGGTATTTCCACTTTTTCCCGACAACCGCGCCACTCTCCAACCCAGGGACTAACTACGTTGTCGGCGAATTGACCCGATTTACTACGTACATTTTGTAATGCATTTTTGTAGTTCGTCTTACTGCCGCTAGGTGGCAGTCAAATCACGCATTTGAGATCCAATACCGTGCTCCTTTAACAGAATATTTCCGTCATGATCCTGTGTGCCTCTTCAATTCAGGCAGCACTAAGAAGCGGAACCTATTCTTCATTTTGTTTCCCTGAAAATTACTTTTCATCACTCGGCCAGCTGGGTGGTCACAAGAGATGATCATCGACGAGATCTATGCTTGGTGTGGATAGACAAGATTTCTCATAGATTACACACCATTGTGGTTGTTCTCAACGCTTTGTTCAAGGGAGTCATTTATCAAGACTGTATAGGGGAACAGAATTTCACACTGGAAGTTCCTCACTTTGGAGCAGGTCAAACTGTTGCAGAGTGAGTTGTTGTCTATTCATAACTGTTCGGCACTTCAAACAGTTCGCTGTAGGGTGACAGTACTTGCAATGTACAGCAACAGCTCTATTGGCAACTGTGCCAAGATGTTCTTTACCTTCACTGATATTGCAAATGGCCTGTACGTGAAAACTGACACCTGTAACCTGCGAGTGTTTCTGTCACTGCGTGTGTCTGCAATATCATTGCGACACGTTTGAAGACAGACATGACAGAACGATACGTCCGTCATCCTCTTGCAACAGGTCCTCTAAAACGAGCTCCCCTACTCGCACGGAACGCGCTATGCAGAGTGGAAATGCCCTGGCCAGGATGTACGTCCGTGTGCGAGTCCCCTCTCTTCAAGTTGCGGCTAATCCTGACACTCTACTGTAAGGGAACACCCGTTGAGGAGAACAACTACAGATATCACACCAGCATTGTATTCACGTGATACCTTACGCGCACCAACTGTAATCTACGTGAAGCCTCTATGCTATCTGACTGTAATGGGTAATTGATGTATAATGGTAAATCCTCGTATATACGACCTGACACGACAGCAACCATGATATCGATATTAATGTGTCACTAGACTAAATATACTGAGTGATTAGCTCCTCTGAAGAAAGCCAGTAACGATGTTGGGCAAGCCTACGCAGGTTTCATTCGATATGGCCACTCAAGCACGTCATTAGTTACCAACTTCACCTCTGGTTAATGGAAGCTGCTTCCTGCCATCAGTCTTGGAAAAAGTAGTATATAATCAAGCAGATGGCGTTGCTTGGTTTCAGCTGGTGTCGAACACAAACTACTCTACATTCTGATGCACGTGACTGCACTACCCTGCAAAGTTCCTGAAGTCGTAGGGCCATATTTTAGAACGTTCCTTAACATTAAGGTCCACCTTAAATCTATTGTTCTCGATGGTTTTACAATAGACTTAAAGTGCTTGTTTTATGAACAATATGGTAAAATAAGCACTTTAAAGTCGACCTTATCGTTAAGGAACGTTCTAAAATACGACCCATTGGGCAGTATTCTAGAAGCGTCCTTAAGTGTAAGGTCGACCTTTAAGGCCTGTGTACACTATCAACATTTCAAGACACACGTCGGGACACATGTGTCCAACACAGAAATTTTGCCCCTGTATACACTAGACACATGTCGGGACACATGTTGCGACACGGAGAGGGAAAGCAGTGTTTTGATAGGAGATGACTACAGTCAGTAGATCAGCTGACTTGAACATGATTTCTGATTGGACAGAGCTTGGACACATGTCGCCAAAAAATTGATTCTGCAATTAATTTACGACATGTCGGGACACATGCTGGGACACATGTTGCTAATATTTTTGCTCTGTACACACTGTCAACATTTCAAGCAACACGGTGTGTTGGACACATGTGTCCCGACATGTGTCTTGAAATGTTGATAGTGTACACAGGCCTTTAGGTATTGTTAGCAGGGTAGAATACAAAAGATTAAGGTCGACCTTACACTTAAGGAAGCTTCTAGAATACAACCCATTGTGTCTCACAGGTCGGCACTATTTGTGTCCGTGCGCGGCGCATCACACCAAAATTTGTTAGTTTCTAAATACGCGAGCCAAATCACAACTTGAACTGGGTAATCACGTGATCTACTCCGCCACGAACGTAAATCCAAGGAAAATAGCGATATGAGGCTTATTTCTTGCAAACTTGGCAAATAATTGACTGATATTTCATTTCTGATGAAAAATTGTCATAGATATGACATTGTTTAGAAGAAAAGGATGATATTTGGGTTATGAGGAAGACATGGACATGAACTGGGGAATCGACCGCCATCTTGAAAATGCAACAAGTAGTCCCAAAATTTCCCATGATGCCTTGAGCGCGCGGTGACAGGTCAGTGCGAGGTATGAGCGCTACCTGTCGTGACAATGTCCTCAAGTAGATGTAAATGATCAATTAGACTTTTGTCTTACCCATGTACAAATGGCTACAGGTTGTCAATCTCATTTCTAGCTGCAATACATTTGGATGGACGACAGATGAGTACTTAGCAAATGATGCAACCAATGAGAATGTCGCTGGTAATTTAATTGGTAAGCAGTAACCGCTACAGGCTTTTGCAAAAATAATCCACGTCAAGTGAAAATCGATACCTTTTGCAGATTGTCACCCGTGGTCACACAGTAGGCTTCCCGGGAGGATCGAAGAATACTCGTATTCATAATCAGCGTTGTCAGACTGCTGTTCCCATTGGCATGAAAATTCAATAGTATCATGGATGCAAATAGGGCTAACGACGACCGTCGACCACTGGTGATTACAGGATGACCCAAAGTAAATGTCAGTGAGTTTGTAACCTTTTAGCAGCTTCGATTCCGAGCATGGTAGTGTGCATGGAAGAGATCCTGACCATGAGAACATCCATAACTGAAACTTGGAAAGTGTATTCAAAGATCGACCATCTCGAGAACAGAATTCCATTGCCAACCAAATGAGGCTCGAGAACAGATATTTAGGTTTCGAAAGACGTGGCCGAGTAAGTCATCGTTTTTGAACAGCTCTGCTATGGGTATACTCATAAAGGAATCAAGCATAAAGGTTCAACTCATAAATTAAGCATTTTATAAATGTGGACAGTATCCCTTAAAACCTCAACAGATTTGCATTCTGACTGTTCCATATGATAGGCGAGACCCTTCTGCATGTTCACTGCAAATTTTGTTGAATTTCGATAAGCTGATCATATGATACAAAAGGACTGAATTAATGAGAACGCCATTAAAGAGAAATTCAGGCAGTGAGAGACACCTGGTGGCAAGACATGAATTGTATCCCTCAGTTAGTTCATCGTTTGCAGTATCTTTCTGGTTGATTCCTTTATGGTAGGGCCTACACTGCATTCCCAAAATTGATCTTTCGATTCAATAGTATTTTGCGGTCCCAAAGATGCCTTAATAGAGAGGTTCCAAAATTCGACTGCCTCATCCAGTTGACACCGTCATACAAACTCGACAATGATATCAAATGGCTGATGGTTATGAAGAACAAAGCGATGCCAAGGAAATTATTCTCTTTCTCGCGGCGGAGAATGCAAATCCAGCAACTCAGCGAGAAAGGTGATAACCGAGGGGCAGTGTTATCGCTGATCGCTGAATAAAGCTTTCGTAAGAAAACACAAAAGGCAAACCATATGGACAATTTCTGGGTCACTTCTGACCAAATGGCACACGACTACCTGTCATCGTCAATTGCTGGGACCTAAAGATAAACCAAGAGATTGATGATGGCGGATTTACGAAGAAGCTTGGCAAGCGAACCACTTGTTGCATAATACATACCAGTGTCGTGGAGAAGCAATTTTTCAAGTGGCTTTATTGTGCCAAGTCAACCGCGAAAGTGGAAAAATTAGGTTGGTAAATATCAAGTTGATATATATAGAGCGAACGACCTTCGTTCATAAAGAAATGATTTTCTTCCCAAAATGTGACAGGTTGTGATGAAACTATCGCCTACTAATGGTTTTCAATGAATTATATATGGACCTGACGTGATGAAGGCTGGAGCGCAAACTCGTCCCCAGTGGGTTTACGTACCTACAATACCACTGGAAAGGGCTGCGACCGGTACTACTTTAGGAATACTGCGCATGCGCGTTGTTTACATCAGCGCATCGATATACTAGTATACTAATTTTGAGGCGAATCACACCGAGGCTGACACCCGCACAATGTCAAATAGTTCCCAACTAACTATTCGTTGAAATTGCTCTGATACTCAAACAACTTCGTGTTTTGGGGTATTATATGGCTTTTTAGGCATATATGATATTTTTCAGTCATCAAAGAACGAAATATTTTGTGAAACAAATATTTTGGCACGCTGCCAGTGGTTGACCAGAATTTCTGGTCGTAGGCTACCGCTTTCCAGAGATATCCTCGGATGAGGTAGATCTGGGTACGAGATTTGCTGGAGTGGGGGAATGGAGCACCGACAGGAAAATTACAGCGAGCGACAGATGGCGCTGATACACAACTCAGTCTTGACACCAGAGGCGCTGGCGTCTTCGTGCTTTCCATTCGGAACGACCTGAGGCGAACTGCTTATCTATCCACTGGGCGGCGCATTTCACCTCGGACACAAGTCCAAGGCAGCCATGTTGTTATCAACAAACCCACGTGACCGACCGTGGAACTATTTTCGCCGAATTTTGGCCTGCTAAGATATCCAACCTTATTTCCTGGATAAGTTGAGGCATATTATATATAAACTTACCGATATGTCACCCAATCTGCCAATTATTGATCAATAACGCAACGTTTTTGTGTGAACTATTTCGTTCACGCGCAGGGTGTGATGAGGCGACCGCATCCAAACCACCAGAAACGCATTGAAATCGTTGCGCATTCAAGATGGCTGCCTTGGAATTGTGTCCGAGGGGAAATGCAAGTGTCTACGGAAATTGCCGAGCAGTTGTCTTCGGGAGTTCCGAATGCGTGCTTTCATGCAAGACAGCGCCTCTAGCGTCGGGACTGATCGGAGTTGTGCATCAGCATCACCTGATCAGTTAGTTCCTCCAGTTCCTCATTGGGATAGTCCAAATAGTACCTGATTGATGGCAAAACCACGGATGAGGTCGAATTTGCTGGGTCCATGATACGGTACTGACTTCCGTCAGGTGAGATTATCACCATCTCTACGCGCTGTTGACTTTATTTTCACGAACACAGGCGCTTTGAAGAGTGTTTCTAAGTCAGCACTCTCCTTCATTAGCTGAACAGCCAACACCTACACATACGATCGCAGAAGCCCCAGAAGGACCAATGTTAGAAGCAGTGGTCTGTGTTGAATCAGAATTAGCTTCTATGTTCTAACACTTTGATGACTTCCACTTTCAAGTCAGAAAACGTACATCGACTCCACAGGCGTGAAGCCTCGTGACATGAAAGTAGATCTGCATGATGGTCATAGGGTGGCTTAGCTGGTGAAATCTCAAGAGATACATGTAAGATGGTAGATTTCTTTTGGAACTTGGCCGATGTCTCCTCTTAATACACATGAATATATGGAATAGCCCGAGACCAAACCTAACCAAACTGAGCTTCTACTCTGTGATGTCACTGCCAGTGTAGCTGATTTGTTGGTAGACTCCTTTCTGCACATTTTACAGACGATAAGGTGTTAAAGGGCCACGATATTGGCACGTTTTGTTGACAGCCGGCGCCACCGGCGGTGCATGGTTGCATCATTCTCCAATACCGAAGTTTTACCTTTCGCCCAAGTGTTGGAGAATGTAATACAACGCATAGGTGGATACCCTAGGAACGAGAGTTATTACTCTACATGGGGCGAGGTTGATAAGCGGTAGTTTAACAACATTTTCAATAGATGTCTCCGTTTTAATACGCGGGTTTGTTTAGCGCAAGATAGGGAAGAAAAGGAGTGAAAGAAATCCAAGTCCCCCAGGAACCAAAGTCCGGTCTTATTGTTCAATGTGGGATTAGAATATATGGCAAGAGAGACCATGACTATTCGAATATCGCCTTACAATAGCGGGCTATTGTTTGGCGGACTTGCATTCCTAGGACGCTGATTCCTGTCACACCTGGATGATCCTGGGTGCGTTCCTCGTCACCCATGACCGACATTCACCCATTCAGCGACCGGGTAGTGTTCACCTTTACGTCCAGAAACGGCCAGTCAAAACATTCATAGTTACGGCAGTGAAAACGAATGGCACTTTTCAATTTTCAGTGGCGTGATTATTGTGACCTGTTGATTGGGTTGTCGCCAAAGAGTGCCCCTGTTCATCCCACTGACATACATATTTTGTATAGGCCTATGACGAGACACAAGGAGACAAATTACGCCACTTTCTTTTGCATGTACATGTACATGTACTGTCTAGAATGTACATACTCATCAATCAGGCAGAGAATCTGGGGCGAAATAACACCAGCGACTGTTTTCATAAATTTCGACGGAGTTATGCACTGTTGTGTAAAAAACGAGGAAAAATGTGTAAGTGCTGATCAATCTTCGCATGAACAATGAACAAGTAATTTTCTTGCTATTACTTCTATTTGATATGTCATGATTATGGAAGAATGTACTGGTGAGTCTCAGTCATACAGATCAAAATCTATTCCCACCAGATAGGCCTACCAGTGGTTGGCATTACACAATAGGTAACTAATCAGTCTGCACGAAGAGTAGGCCTGCAATTAAATGGAAAACGACAGCTTAGTTTTTGTGCCTACGACAAAGTTTACATAATGTTTCATCGCCGGACACGGGGTTTGCATGCATGTCTTCACCCGACATTCCAGAAATACTGCATATCTGTAATAAAGTAGGCCTTTGGTATAACAATGACCAAGGAAGGGAGGCGTTGTTCTAGTCTTCACACATGGGGCTAGTAATCTGAATCTGAAATGCTAGAATGATTTCGTGACCACAAAGTGTGTTGAATGTGGCTCGTGTTCATTCGGTCGGCAAAGATATTTAGTGCAAAATTGACCATCGCCCTTCTCCTGAAACATACACACTGGAAAACTTTTCTTCATCAAAATGACGAACTTAGGTTCGTTTTCCATCACCAAACTGAGTATCTATTAAATTCGTCAAAATGACAAGTCCAAGTTCGTCATTTTGACGAACATATACAATGGTTCATCAAAATGACGAACCTGGACTTGTCATTTTGACGAATACTCAGTTTGGTGATAATGAAAACGAACCTAAGTTCGTCATTTTGATGAGGAAATGTTTTTCAGTGCATGTATATTTCAGTCCCACTGAACGAAGACGAAAAACTGTTTTTGCGGCAACCTTATGGTTGGAAAATTTCAATGTCTGCCAGCAACACAAAGCTTTGAGTTGACTTCTGTCTTGCCAATCGACCTCAAGTTAATTAACTGACCTTTAGCCAATCTCATTCACTCTATGTACTGGAAATGATCGAATGATCGTACATATAGATTAATATGATTGATCCGATGTGTCAGCATGCAATTCGTATAATCAGCAGCTGAGATTGAATTAAGCTGCTTAGAGTAACGTACAATTGGCTGAACAAGATTTTCTAAGTAGCATTTACATCACTGTAACGATGGAAAGCAGTAGGCCCACACATTTCACACATTTCCCTTATCACATCCAAACGTTGTCAATGCGGTCCAATGTGGATTTAAAATGGTCCCGAATCCACATTTGACCGCATTGGACCACATATACGACCACATTCAAATCTCGTCTAAACGCAAAAGGGACCCGATGCGGGTCGATCGGATCCAATCGGATCGAATCTGAATGTGGTTTTTTGGCTTGTCGTCTAAACGGCCCTATTGAATCACCATACTACGTACATACACTGTTAGAAATTATTAATTTTTACAATAGTAATTTTGTAGTAATTTTACAGAAATTGCCTGCAGCAGAGTCCCCAGCACTTCTGGAAATTTACATACGGTATGATTCATATTTTCCTGTATTGGTTGGACTCCATTGGACATCCCATTATGATGCCTTCTGAGAGCAGTATGAAAATATAATTTGGTCAGCCTCCAGTCAAGTCTCTGTTAACATTTATTTAAGTCTGTAATTTTACAGATCCAGTCCTGGGGACTCTGCTGCACAGATTTTCTGTTAAATCCTCTGTTATTTCTAACGGGGTAGTCAGCCCATCACAAGGTTGGGGCATCATCCTGACACTCACACTATAATAGCAGGATATGCCTTCGGTTACGAAGGTGATCATGTAAAGTGTTTCCTCTTATTTCTTGCGAAACGCTGGCAGACAGATCGGTATATTTCTCTGTGTGTCAACTATTGTCAAGTCACGTTGCAGCTTATTCCGTAAGACAATAGTAGGGGGACACTCACAGATGGGGAACATTCAAAAACGTTACTTCTGACCCTGAGTTGGCATATTCAGAAAATCTATGTAGACTGGATTTGACCATTCGACGTTCCAACACAAGGCGAAAATTTATGCATGTCCAGAGTATTCCGCTTAGCTAACCCCCAAGCAGAGGGTCAGTGACATGATCACACA
Source organism: Notospermus geniculatus (assembly GCA_002633025.1). Taxonomy (NCBI): domain Eukaryota; kingdom Metazoa; phylum Nemertea; class Pilidiophora; order Heteronemertea; family Lineidae; genus Notospermus; species Notospermus geniculatus. The sequence goes on from NMRB01001324.1 coordinate 51,226, forward strand.
TTGTATGAAATCAATGCATAATAATTATGCATTCGTGGAAAGCAACGTTATTGCTTATTGAGGAAAACGGAGACGACGTTAATTAAAACTGGTATGAAACATGTCCGCAGCGACAACCATCGACCAGAGAGGCGATGAGATGATGTACATGTATATGACAATTCAAAATACGCTGAAAGCGTCGAGACGCCTTTCCTGCGGAACGCTCAGCACATCGTCTCCACAATTCAAAGGTTCTAAGTTCTAAGTGGGCGATGTCTCAGGTACAATGTGAAGGTGCCCCGTTACTGTATCACATTTCTGCAAACAAACTTTTTTTCTTGTTTTCTTGTTAGTCATGACTGTGCAGAGTCTACGGGCGGCGTTATCATGTGACGAGCTACATTTTTGTACTTCCGCAATCGAAAGTGGTTGACATGAAATGACGCCGTAGTACATAACCAAAACCTGATCTGTCACGAGGATCAGTGTCGGCGAAGTTTCGACTCCAGGCCCCGTCAGCAGCTGAGACATATATGGCTGCTGCAACTGCAAACGAACAGTGCAGGATGAAGAACGAACTGGAACATAGACATGCACCCTCCAAGAGAGAGCTTTTTTCCCGCTATCAACAGTTTTCCTCCATACAGGCAGTAGGCAAAAGAATTTACCATCTATCTCATTATGTAGATCAACGATTTTGATTCTCTACCGAGTCAATGGGTCATTATTATGAATAAAAGTTTAGGAAATGCTTTTACTTCATATTTGTACAGCAATGCCTAGTGCATTTGTATTGCAAAATTCTAGTACATGTAAAAGCATTTTTTAACATAGTCTTTATTCATGTGGCCCAATGGATCGGAAACTACTAATCATTTTTATGGCTTCTTCGTTGGTGTCTTTGTGAAATGCCTTCCGTTGGGAAAATACACCACCAACGGATATGTCCCCAATCGATCAATGAGTACCACCGACAGAGAAAATGTCTTAGGCCATCATTACCACCATAACGGACAATGATCAGTTTGTAATGTGACATAAATAACACCTCGTTTTTATGTTCAACGACATTCTCACAGAGTGTAGCTTGTATAACGTGGCATTTTAAACTTGCACGCCAAGATATCAATGGGTATATTCTGTAAACTATAAAACATGAAAAGGCTTTTCTGAACATTGGAATGTTCCAAGCAGACAAGCAGTTTTTGTGACTTTCCACAGACATGACACAAGAAGCATTCATCAAGAACATTGACCAAACCTCCACATTATCGTGTTACGTTTGAAAACTCTGAAGAAGCGTCACTAAGACATTAGGAGGTTCAACCAAAGTTCTAAATGCCAATAAAGCCAATCTTTTTTCAAACATTTCATCGAAGGAAAGAAGGTAATTTAGACCCGTTTTACTGAGACTCTAGTCAGAGAAAACTCTTTAAACCTAAATTTCTTCCACGAATATTCCGCTAAACATGTGAAAGGAACGCTGAACAGACGAACATGCCAACTGGCCTACACTGACAAGTAAAAGAACAAAAACATGAACATTCTCCCAAGTTCAAAAACGAATGTCAAATCCTTCTTTTAAGATTTTATGGCAAGAACGTGAACCCAGCATTCTTCATTCAACAAGGTAAAAAAAAACCATCTACCTAACCGTTTTCGACTATACTCCATTGTAATTGAATGTTCGACACGAAAACCATCTATCCGAACACTAGAAACATCGATCGCCCCAGTAAGACTCCGATAAAGGTTCAAGAGGAAGAGTACAGCCTCCAGTGAAGGAGGACTGGGTATACGAAGAAAAATCCTATTCAGGCCCCGGGACTGAACATTACCACCATCACAAAAGGAAACATCAGGGACAAAGTGAGGTAAACGATGTTTGTGTCAAACACGGTTGCTGATGCAGGTTCTCTTATTTACACGTAATCTACCCTCGTTCTGGTAATTCCTTTGAAGTTCCCTACGGCTGACTGCTGGTTGTGGCATTAGCAGGGTATAACGTGGTCAACACGGGTGTTAATATTTCAAAATCAGCAGACCGTATTGACGACCATGGTGGTACGTGTTAAGCAATGCCATGGTGACCCGATCTGGGAAAGCCAGGCATAAGTCTCCCAGGAGGAAATGGTTAATGGTTACAGCAGTGGTTATCCCACAAAGGCTGAAATCATTAAAGGAGCACGGTATTGCCACTTTTTCTCGACAGCCGGCGCCACTCTCCAACCCGAGGGTCTAACTACGTTTCGGCGAATGACCCGATTTACTGCGTACATTTTCTAATGCATTTTTGTAGTTCATATTACCGCCGCTAGGTGGCTCCCTCTACGTCGGCAGTCAAATAACGCATTTGAGATCCAATACCGTGCTCCTTTAAGCTCTTATAGTAACAAGAGAGGCTATTCTTCACCACTGAGTTGATGACCTAACAGGGTACATGTAGTCAAGGGCTTGTCACATGCTGGAGACTTGTGCCTGGTCCTATAGACTGGTCACATATTGGCGATGTGAATTCCAACCATTATTAATCTAATAAACCCTGATGCATGATGATGCAATTCCTAATATGATTTTGAATAATTGGTTTTGGCTATGACAGAGGACGGACGATATTGGGCACTGTCATGCTATGGAATCATTTGCTCTAGAGACAATTTTCGGTCATGATGCATAATGTATGAAATCCATGAAAGCGTAAACCCCCTTGGTGGTGTCCACTGTCGACGCACATCATGTCTCGGGTCTAGACAGAGTGGTTTATTTGAAAGCTTATCGAAAGAGACCCAGCTGGGATCATGAGGTGGGCCTTTTATGGCGCTTTCCGGAGTTCACTCTCATGACTAAATAAAAATATTATACAACCTCAAACAAGGCACTTTCCATTTATTAAACAAGTCGAACTCAAGAAGCAGCTCACTCAGCGCATCACTTGATCCTTTCAGACCACGTGAGAGTACCAGTACAGAATGGCTGTACTCCCCCCCCCCTTATGACGGACTCCGTCTTGTGGACTTTACATAGGGCAATGAAAATTATATAGCCTACATTGTGTCTTTGACCTCATTCAGCTTATGACCTCTGACAGACCGATTTTTTGAGTACAGAATGGCGACTCGGTATACCCCCTCCCCATGACGGTGTAACAGTAAAGAATGTCCCCTGTAAAAGTGTCCACTTCTATTGTTCAATGACATAAGGTGCATGGCTATAGAAACCAATCACCAGAGATTAGAATGTAACAATAGGATCTTTTGTGCCTGGGACAGTTTTTCCTGGGGACATTCTTTCCTTTCACACCTGTCCTTCGATCCTGAGGTTCCAGCAACCCACTTCATTCAAGTACCAGTTGCTTGAGAAGGGGTGTGTTCGGTCGGTCACTCACCATCTTTATCGGTATCCGTAAATGCCTGATCAGAATTCTCCACGGCCCCCGTAACTTTCTGTAATTCCTTCTTCGAGATGAATCCGTCCTTGTTCTTATCATAAGAAACGAATCTCTTCGGCATCGACACCGGCCTGAACTCCTTTTCCTGGGGGATCTTTCCAATGTCATCACTCGCATCGTAAATTGGCTTATCCAAAATAGGTAAAGTGGATTTGTCATCGTATTTGAATGTCTTTTTCAACTCGTCGTAACTGACCCATTTTTCCTTTTTCCGTTGTTCCGCAAGCTGAAGAGCCAAGGCTGATGAGTCCGAGTCCTTTTTCGGGAATTCCAAATTTCTGAACACATCACCATCAGATTGCGAATCTATTTCTGCATTAGCTTTAATCTTTGGCTTAGTCTTGGGCAGATCAGCAGCAGGTAGTCCACTTTGTGTAACTTTCTCACTTATCTCGGGATATTTCGGTTCTTCAGTGACAAGTTCAGGAAGCATAGTCGTGGGCATGACAGTTGACAGTAACTTCTCCTTCAGGTGATTGAGATGAAGTCGATGTAAGTGTTTCTTGAGGTGGTGGAACCCATGCCTGTGTCTGTGACGGCCTCTGGAGGCCACCATGGTTGCGGAACACGCCAGGAGAAGGAGAAGCGTTCTCCAAAACGTGGCCATACCGTCGTCTGCTGCTAAACCTCTTCGTATTAAAAGACAACACACTGCCAGCGAAAAATGCACACAGGAATATATTCTACACGTCGACAGGAATTCGAAGATAAAAAGTTAAAATCTACAAAGTATTCCTTTTGAACACCGATGCACTCGATTCACGAAAAAGACAAGCAGACGAAACCTTTTAGTCAATCGTCTGCTGATAGTGAACTAAGGGTCAGTGGAAATCGTGGAATGCATACTGAAGAACTCAGGCGGCGGAGGACATTGCGCCGAATATACTCATGTTGAACAATGGTTTGTTTCAAGACTGGCCTGATTTCTGAAAAATAAAGAACTGCGAGTCATCATTCGAAATAAGTTCCTGACGATAGTTAGATATCATTACTCTGTTCTAGTTACATACACCAATGAAAACAAATTGATGCTATTTTTCACCAGATGTGAAAATCGAACTTCCCTTTTTTTCTTCAGCGACGCTCACTGCATCCGGGTGACCGTAACTTTCACAAAGCCGACCGTTGCGATTCTCTCAATCGTGATATTTTTAGTTTTCGTACGCTACTTTGAATGTGGCCCCATTGTCATTTTTGTTACATTCCTTATGAGTTCAGTTATTGTGTGGCAAGACCATTACTAAGGAATGGCCATCTCCGTCTGCAATAAATAAAAGAAATTTCCGTGCCAGGTACTTTACTAATTCTTGACATGCCTGCATTGCATGTTTGCACGATTTTGCAGGGCAGCTGATCAGCACTACCCAACACATACATGTAAGATTAGTCCAAAGAGAGCTATGGGTAGTAGCATAAACTAATAAAAGAAAAGATCCCGTGTCTTGAGAGGATGGAGGACTGCCAGCGCTATCTGTTGGAATTCAATTGAATGAATCTAGTTTTTGGTTGAACCTTGGAGGAGTATAATTCGGCTTATTATAGCCTACTTAACGAAATGACGAAATAAAGAAATAACGAAATGACGAAATGCCAATCTCGTCCCGAATAAAGGCCGCCTCACACGATGTATACCATTGACCTACATATTGTTTTTCTGTACTGACGGAACAAGGTTGCATTTTCATGTGATATTCACCTTGTCGGGAGCATTCATTTCATATAATAGGGCATATACATTTCATAGGGCATATAAACTCCTCTTCTTTCAAGGGTCATTGGGTGACCTTTGTCATAAAACGGATCCACTTATGACTGCTGTCACCTAAACTCCGAGGTACTTTTTGACAAGAATTCGAGGAACTTCAGACACCGTTGTTGTCGGTTTATGTACATGTACATGTGCCATATCCCACCATCACAAGTAGCCGTCAACTTGCTAGACTAATTACACTGACTGGTCAGGCCGGAGTACAAACAGATGTTTATGATAGGCCTAAAACATATAGCCAGGCAGGCAGTTGTTCACTATGCAATAGAGGAAACTGTGGGCCAGTTTGTGTGAGTCAATGGGGGGGGGG
>NMRB01001324.1:56988-78740 GCA_002633025.1 Notospermus geniculatus
TCCGCTATAGGCCTACAGTACAATAGGACTCGAGGACAGAGGACCCGCATGAAAATGATCCTAAATAATCTCGTCATTTGGTCCAAAAATCGTCCAAAAAGCACCAAGCCGATTATATTATTCAAATTGCTTAGCAGGGGACACAATTTCATGCCAAATGATTGACTATTGCGTCGATAATCAGTAGATTACGTGAATGGAAAAGGAGAAAATGGAGGCGAAAAATTGACCCACTTTTAAAGTGTGATGATTTTAGTGGTGAGAATGCCTCAAGGCCAGCTCACCAACAGAAGACATGGCAGACAAGACATTGACGAATTTATCGTCTGCTAAAATACGTCACCTCCTAGGCTGGAACAATTGTCCTATGGAGGCTGAGGCGGCTGACCTCCAAAGATTGGTTTATGGATTGTTTGTCTTCCTGCTTAGGTAGGCCTAATTTAGTTTGACAACTGACATGTGTCACTGCACACTCGCTGATTTCGCCTGTTTGCAAAGTAATACACTCATGCTGGGCTCAAGTGAAATGATATCTCCCTAGGTCAATACGTACATTTCGTTATTTCGTTGTCATTTCGTTATTTCGTTAAGTATCATAAGCCGTATAATTCCTCCAAGGTTGAACTGATCATGAAGAATTACCGTCACGCGTACATGTAGCGTAGTATGTAGCATGTATCTGTTTACTCAAGCGCCATCAGTGGTACGTTAATGGTATCTTCATTGTACGAAAATTTCCCTCATGCATTGATGTACGAAAGCAATGTTGACCTCGTTGTAAACGATCATCGATATGATTTGCGCATTTTTTCGCACTTACCATTAATCTTTTACTCTCGCCCGGCGGAGGGGAGCTGATCTGGTCGGGGGCGTGGTAGATACCATTAGGACATTAATTTTCAGTCATCATTTTGATAACAGTAAGTCATGGGAGTGTCAAATGTTGATAGACCTTCTTAGTGTGAATTTGTGTAAATTTTCACATCTGGCCGTCTTTACAATGTAATATGTTTCATCAAGATTGTTTTATGATGACGTGTTTTATCAAAAATAGATACAATGTATCTATAATTATTTATTATCTATTTTTGGTTTTATCATATTTTGTTTTATGGCGAAGTGTTATTCTATAAGTGCGCCCCTTTCGACGCCGAAGACGAACCCCACGTACGTCGAGTTCATCTGCTGAAAATGCCCCCCCCCCCCAGCGAAAAAAAATACATGTAGCTACGGCCCTGACAAAGCACGATATGCGATCTCTTAGCAAGCGATATTTTGACTGCCGACGTAGAGCAGCCATCTAGCGGAAGCAATACAAACTACACAAAACCATTACAAAATGTACGTAGCACATCGAGTCCACTCGCCGACAGCGTAGTTATAGACACTGGGGTTGGAGAGTGGCACGCACGGCGATGGTGGCGCCGGCTGTCGGAAAAAGTGGCAATACCGGGTTCCTTCGGGAAAATACGACAGGTGTGATAGAATCTAATGCCTCCGTCTTCCTGATGTCCCCCCTGCATTGTTTGTCAGAGGATTAAGGTCTTGGTCACTCTAGAGTCCAATTGAATAGTGCCACTTAATCCGTAAATGTATTGTTGGGGGACATCACATATCGGGAGGCATTAGATTCTATTACACAGGTGTAACATCTGTGAGTGTTTCTGTAGCTCAGTGTTCCCCAACAATAGACGCGGCCTAGAATGGTTAATTGTTGGGTTAGTTGCCGCTTAATCCGTCAGGAGGGAAACAATAAGAAAAACACAGAAATACGGAGAACACTGATCGACGTTACACCGGTGTTCTACAGCCGGGCATCATAAGCTCCAGTGCGAAATCAAACTCTACAACAGTGCCGATTTTCTCCACTACACAACGACCAGTCGCCGCCATGTTTGACCGCATCACTCCTCCTAATGGAGTTACCGTTAGGAGCCTGATCACAATTGGTAGATATTTTTCCATTTAACCTTCCGCTGCACTACTTTTCAAGATGGTAACCTTCGAACGATACTCGTCCCAAGACCCTCTAGTGTCAAGATTGGTGCGAAATCACGAACGATCCATCAACTGGCGAACAGAACGCGACCTAGGCCTACCTACATGTACATGTACCTTGAATAACCGAATAACCAAGCAATTTCATGTCAAAAAAAATTCATTAAGTCACCTATGAATTTTTAATGATACAAAGATCCATTATGCGTCGTTTTTCTAATTCATGACTGGTTTATATCCATCTGTCGAACTGTGGAGTGGATGAAACCACATGGATGACCCCGAAAATACCAATCAGAAATATATATTCCGACATATTTTGTCACCATTGGCCGATTCGCCATCTGCTTTCATATCCAATTGTCTAATGACACTGGTATCCTGCTGTTTAACTGATGGATTTTTGTAAAACTACTGGACGCCAGCTGGGATAGATTCGAGGTTTTCAGGAGAGCATAGAAGGACACAGCACTTCAAATTAAATTGGACGCACAATCACGAAGACTGTTGGTTTACTTTGGTGAGCGTACATCACGTCACTGGCAAGGCGCTCACAGTCATGTCACACGACAAAAAACGGCGTAGAGCACTTCGTATTGGCTGAACTTTTTTCTTGTCACCTCGCCAGGGGATTTCGTTTGCGAGAGGAATTCATCGCCATTACGAACTGAGCGCCGTCAGGTCAGTCAGGCGATTTGGGGAGCGGTAGTCCGACTTTTATTCACTTGTAACGTACCTGTTTTTTGTCAATTCGACATGGGTGACGAAGGGGCGACACGATACGACGACCTGAAATGTTTCCATGGGACTTTCATTCATTCCACTAAGTCCACACCAGTAGAGATTTTGAAGGATAAGTTGGTTGGAATATCGCGTGGAAAGGTAGGTCATTTAAGGCCATAAAAACAACCATTGATACATACATAATTATTATTGTCGTTCTTACGGTCAAAAGGGTATTAAAAAGGCCTTCTGTATTGTCTATGTTATGCGAGGGGTCACAAATAAAGGAGATACAAGTAAAGAATATGAAATAGAAATCGGGTTTCTCAAGGTGAAAGACATTGCTTCCTACCAAAATCCGGTCCGTGGGTTCGATTTTGGTAGGAAGCAATGTCTTTCACCTCAGAAACCCGATTTCTATTTCATATTCCTTCTGTATTGTCAGTAGTATATAAAACTGATGTCGTAGCGTGCGCGGCAGGCTATTATGGCAAGCCGTTTGCTCATTTAATCAAATAAATCAGTTTTTTAAAAACCTGCTTTTTTATGGCAAGCCGTTTGTTCATTTAATCGAATAAACCTGTTTTTTTAAACCAGGTTTTTTTTTAAAAAAACAAGTTTCTATTTTAAAAACTTGTTTTTTTTCAGATTCTGTTTTGAAGGAGCAAAACACCAAGATTTTTTTCAAAAGAAACCTAGTTTATTTTTTTTAAAACCCAGGTTTATTTAATTAAATGAATAAACGGCTTGCCATAGGTTTTATGGTTGAAGGCTGCAATGTCTCTTTCGTTTTCTCCTTTTATTTGGACATCACACTAACCTTCAGCTTCCTCCAAGCATTAACGAAGCAAAATGTGCCTATTGCCCAAAGCATTGTCAACATCCCAGGGTCGGATCCAGGGTTGACAGAAAGGGGGCGTAGCTCGCCGGACATGGGGAGCACTGAAAGCGCAAAGCCGAAACGACATTTGACATTTTAAGTGCTTTAACATGCATTTTCCTGGCATCTGAGAGCAAATTTTTTATGTATACCAACCATGGCCTTAAAATGTTTGTGCTTTTGTGCTTTCGTTTGTGCTTTTTATTCAACTCTTGCAGAAGGATTTCAAGTGTCAAAAGTTCATATACATGTAGTTCTAATGTATGACGAATTTCATTTCGAACTCAAATTCGTTTATTGTACGGAGAAGTCCGTCTGATAGTGAATATAGGCTACTAATTCTACCACAGGTGAGAAGTTCAGAAGGCGTAGCCTTCATACTGGACAAAACGCAAAAAAGACAACAAAAGTATGATGTGTGTACGTATTGAAAAAGGTGGTATAAGCTGGAAGTCCTTTGGTGCATGCGCAACCAACAATAATACAGATAATTATACGTACTCAGTGCACACAACGAAATAATGAAAATTGTTCGCACTTCAGCATATGGTACCATGGGAGTCCCACACCCCATGCAGGGTTCCGAAGCGGGCTCATTGTGGACATGGTCATCAACATTCTTTTGATGAACGAGTGGGAAACCCATTTATCCTCAGGTTCCCGTCAAGGGTAACTAGGTCTTCCTCTGAGTGATAGAAATTCGTTTAGGACTACGTGCCACATGCACAGGTGGTGGAGGAAGTCACCAAGCCGACCATGCTCAAGACTACACAGTATCAAAACTTTTTTTAGCGAGCCTTGTAATTTTTTAATGTATGCTACAGGAAGTATAGTCAGAGAATTTAATCAAGTTTTGGTTGTTGTTCTTTTAGATTATCTTCATCGAAGACGGCAGGGATGTCGATGAAGTCAGCAGACGATACAATTTTGATCCTGACGTCGTCCGGAAACTAGGCCAGGGGTTGGTAACATAGGGTACTTCAAACTCGTCCCCAGTGGGTTTACGTACCTACAATACCACTGGAAAGGGCTGCGACCGGTACTACTTTAGGAATACTGCGCATGCGCGTTGTTTACATCAGCGCATCGATATACATTGTATACTAATTTTGAGGCGAATCACACCGAGGCTGGCACCCACGGGGCATGATGTCAAATACATGTATATTTGTAGTGCCCAACTAACTATTCGTTGAAATTGCTCTAATACTCAAACAACTTCGTGTTTTGGGGTATTATATGGCTTTTAGGCACATGTGATATTTTTCAGTCAGCAAAGAACGAAATATTGCGTGAAACAAATATTTTGGCACGCTGCCAGTGGTTTTGACCAGTAATTCTGGTCAAGTCGTAGCCCTCCAGAGATATCCTCGGATGAGGTAGATCTGGGTACGAGATTGAGGGTTCTTCGGTATACTCCCTCCTGATATTGATGCCATGCACGCGCCATGGAGGGATCTCAGTTTTTAAAATGCGAACATCATGGCTCTTGACGACTTTGTTATAATATTGCTTTGAGGGACAAATAATTCTTGAATAAGGGCAGTCGAGCCGGTTGTGGCGAACTATTACCGATTCAGGGCCTCGACGTTCCGACTATACATTTATTAGGGAGTTTTCGCAAAGCCCCCGAAACGCCAATGCGAACGCGAATGCCATTGTTCGATGATACGAAGAGACCACCGAACAAAAGGATAGACGTTCCCGTTGGCGTTTCGGGCGCTTTGCGAAAACTCCCTATTCAAAGACATTCGCAACCTCTATGGCTGTCCCATTTTTTTTAAAATTTGATTCCTTTATGGTTCCAGGCAGTTTATCATCCCCGGTTTCGTCGACACCCACATCCATGCTTCTCAGTATACGTACGCAGGGACCAACCTAGACCTCGGTCTACTTGACTGGTTAGAAACTTACACATTCCCCACGGAAGCGAACTATAAGGACTTGGAATTCGCCAAAAATGCCTACAAGAAAGTTGTGGTGAGGAACATTTTCGGGGGTCACGCATTCCAGCGAAATGGGCCTACCGTATTCGGTCGTGTTGTAGGCAAATGCACCGTTTTTCCTCAATGACAGTGTACATCAATCAACGATAATATTGGGTGATTGCCTGCAGTTACTAGGCCTACAGTTTCGGTTAATCGTTTCTCTTCAGGAACGTATCCTCCGAAATGGAACAACCACAGCATGTTATTTTGCCACGATCCACGTCGACGCAACACTCGCATTGTGCGACATTGTTGGTAAGCATCAGATATTCAAACGTCGATAATCACTGAGAATTTGGTCTTTCAAATTCAAACCATATTGTCATCGTAAATATTTTCCTTCTTCGTATTAGCATTGGTATTAGCAAACAGTTTGAGTTTCAACTCCACTGATATCACAAATGAATCCTTTTTATGGCTCTAACTTACAGAAAAGTGTGGGCAACGTGCCTATGTGGGCAAAGTCAACATGGACCAGAACAGTCCAGAATATTACACCGAAGAAACAGGACAGTCATACCACAGCACCGAAGAATTCATTAAAGAAGTTCTGCTGAGGAACGTATGTATTGAATTTCAAAGAGACAATGGGTCATATGAATAAAGACTAGTAAATGCTTTTACTTGAATTTTGCAGTACAAATGCACAAGGCAATGCTATACAAATCTGAAGTAAAAGCAATTGCTAGTCTTTATTCATATGATCCATTACCATGGACAAAATCCAAACAAGACCAAACGAACGGAATCCGCAAAACTGTAATGACACAATTTCTCTATAGGCCAAGGCCCAAAACATAATGACTCCAATTTTGGCCTTTATAGCTGCTATCAAAATTATAATCGACTGATATCGAAGCATCGTTAGAATTATGGCTGCTGTGCAAATTGAAAACGCCGACGAGCAACATCAAGTGTTTAGACTTCCCTACCATTTTCGGTGAACTGCCGTATGTCGTGGCGGTTGCAAAGACGAAAGACTGCCTGTCTATGTTGGTCATAATTTGAATAACCAATAAAGACCTATTCTTTTCAGTATAAAACTGTTACACCAATCTTGACACCAAGATATGCTGGGTCCTGCACCAAAGAATTGATGAAAAAATTGGCAAATCTCGCAAAGGAACACAATCTTCCCATACAAGTATGCTCTCGTTATAATTCCTAATCGTCACGTATTTTGTACATTTTGTACTTCTATTGGTCACTTCCAAAGAAAGGTGATAACAATGCGCAAGGTTACTTGTGTTGGCAAGTCCTCGAGAACCTCGTGAACCATTGACATCGCTCATCAGATGTCCTTCTCTTGTTTAGGCTGTCTTGTCTTGGGTTCTACCAAAAAGTAGATCTATTTTTGGTTCTAGGTGTTTCCTGTTTATGCATTGTATTTGGTATTCGGGGCTTGGGACTCCAACCTATACCAGATTTCGAATCCAACCTGTGGTCTATGTGTCTGTAAAGGAAATGTTGAAATACGAAAGTACAAGTCCTTACCAAAAACAAGTTTAAACTGCAAACATTCCCCAGTTTCCCCCACTGCGACCGATCGCATGATGCGTACGAAACAGACTTTCAACTTTCTGTTTCTCTTTGCAGAGTCATCTGAGCGAAACAAGGCAAGAATGTGATTGGATGCGAAACCTATTCCCCGAATCACGTGACTACACGAGCATATACCATGACTGCAACCTCCTTACAAAAAAGGTAAATTATGTGGCCATTTTTAACTCCAGAGCATGGCCGTATAGGGATTGATTACAATTTAAAACTGGACCGATTGGCCTTCGAACAAACCTACTCACACCAAACTATCAAGCCTCAATGCAATGTCTTTCTGGCGTGAATTGTCGCAACACCATTTAGCAGTTTATATCATCATTTTCAGACCATCATGGCCCATGGCATATATCTAAGTGACGACGAGTTGAATATGATCAAAGCCCAAGAAGTGGGGATCTCTCATTGTCCCAATTCTAATCTGAGGTAAAAAAATGGTCGAACATTGCAAATAAACCTAAACTCCCTACGCAGTTGTGTACCGCGCCCCCTTCGGTTTACTCGCTCTCCACAACTGCTTTACTTCGTGGAAGTCGCCGCGGTTGGTCAACAGATGGCGTCTGGGCCTGGCGCGAGTTTTACAGCCTATCAGCACGCTGCTTTCAGAACTGTTTGGCCCGTTGGCAACGGATGTTCTTGTGCTACCATGGCTACGAATCGCTCGGCCAATGAAAAAGTGTCTCAGGCCAGCTTGGTTACCGGTTGCTCGGTGCTCTCATTGGTCGACTCTCTCAGCGCCATCTGTTGACCGAACGCGGCGAATCTTACGAAGTTAAGCAGTTGTGGAGAGCGAGTAAACCGAAGGGAGCGCGATACACAACTGCGTAGGGAGTTTAAAATAAACCTGGCAGCTCCTTTCGCCTGTCGTTCTCAGCGGCCACCAGCGCCTCTCTATTTGTGAAAAGAAAGGGCCCAAGATGATCGCGTCGTTGTTTGAGCTGTTTGGCCCACTTTGCATTTAACACTGGTATTCATAAACGTTAGCAAATGCTACTTAAGATTTGCACAAAACTGGAAGTAAAAGCATTTGCTAGCTTTAAATATCAGCCTCATACGAGGGTCCGTGGTTTCGAATCTGGAAGAAAGACGTGATGACTTTCACCTTCGAAACCCGTTTCTATTTCTTACCTTTAAATATCAGCCAATACCATTCGCATACAGCGTACTTCGAAAGTAAGCAATCTGATTGCACCTTTTTGTATTTCAGCATACGAAGCGGTTTGCTCGACGTACGCAAACTCCTTGACAGGGGAATCAAAGTTGGACTGGGAACTGGTAAGCAGTTAGGTGTAACGTTCTATAATTTCAGATACCACGTCTGTTTGACTCTGTAATCGCCCTCTTTCCAAATTGATTAGACAGCACTTCTACCAACACCTACACGTACATGTACATGTACATTACATTGCTCAATACATTGTTGTGTACCTTCAAAGTTGTAATCTAAACGTATGCAATATATTCAAAATACCAAATTAGGCTACTGATTTGATACACCATTTCCTGTAGATGTCGCTGGTGGGTACCACCCTTCGATGATTAACGCCATCCAGACAGCAGTACATATCTCAAACACCCTCAGCATCAATACAGATGACTACAAACATATCGACTTCAGGGAGGCGTTTCGCTTGGCTACACTGGGAAGCGCAGAAGGTGAATTTTCATCACTAACCTCACATCAGCTAGCAGCACACTTCACCACTTTCGTTGCTCATACATTTAGGCAATTTTCGTGGTCGGCAATTCTTGTGGCGGTTACCGGTTCACAGCAGACGTCACCTCTCACTGGTCTCGTGTGCTGCTGATGGCAACTCCCATTTCCAGATGGCAACAACGAACATTTTTCGTGGTGAGAAATCAAACCACGGTTTGATTCTCGGCAACTTGTGGTCACCACAGAATTTCCGTGGTGAGTGGTCGTTGCCGGCCACCGCACAATTGGCCATTTTCGTGGCGACCACGAAAATTGCCTGGATGAGCAACAAAAGTGGTGAAGTGTGCTGCTGGCTTAAAATATCCGATTACAATCATGACAGTCCAAGTCCGATATTCAACAAAAGCAGAAAGGCCCCTGCTTCGTGGAAGGCAATGCAAACGAGATTATCATGGGCAATTAGCAGCAAAACCACTTCTACACATAGTTACCACCGATCCGATTTTGACGATGCCACACTTACTTCTTTGCAGTCATGTGCATGGATGGCAAAATTGGAAATTTTGAAATCGGGAAGGAGTTTGATGCGCTGCTCATTGACTGTGATGTGACGACCAGTCCCTTTGACGTATTCGACCAAGACACTGTCCTTGAAGTATTTCAGAAGTTTTTGTTTTTAGGTGAGATTGGATCAGAGGTTGAATCATCCCATCATTCTAACTTAGCATGCCAGCTTTACATTCACTGGTATTTTCGCTTCCAGAATTATATTTTGCCCTGCTTCTCGACTGGTCACAAAGTTACATACATTAAAACTGGCAGTGTATTAGTGAAAGCCAGTTCATACACTGCACAACCACGAACGCGAAAGCTGCAGAAGTTGTCTTCTATTCTTGCCGAGCTGCAAACGCAAACCCAGCAGAAGCTTCTTCCTTTCCTTCCCGTGCTGCTCGGAACAACGCTTACACCGCGTTCATGGTCGTACTGAGTAAAACCAGCCCTTAAGGGCCTGTCACACTGGAGTAGTTCTCAAAACGTCCTGCCCCGTCCTAAAAAATCGTAAAACGGGCTAGAACGTGCAACCTTGGCCAAATAACGCCTCGAAGTTCTGCAGCACCCTTTCCGTCCATGAAGTTCGTAGAAAGACTCTAAAAGGTTGCCACTACGTCCACTCCGTTCGCACACAGTTTGAGCCCGTTCGGCAAAATTTTCAAAAACGTACTGAGAACTAGCTCAGTGTGATTGGGGCATAAAGGTACTGTCACACTGAAGTAGTTCTGAGAACGTCCTGGCCCGTCCTAAAAAAATCGTAAAACGGGCTAGAACGTGTAACCCTTGGCAAAACAATGCCTCGATGTTGTGGAGCACCCTTCCCGTCCATGAAGTTCGTGAAAGGACTCTAAAAATTTGCCACTACGTCCACTCCGTTCGCAGACAGTTTGAGCCCGTTCGGCAAAATTTTCAAGAACGTACTGAGAACTAGCTCAGTGTATTGGAGTATTAGACAGATGGACTCTCATATTCCCCCATGGGATTTCGTCTTCAGTGCTTCGTTCATCAAATACTGGCCTCTCTCTTCGCAAGACGACAAAAATTTCTCCATTGTTTTTCAGGAGATGATAGGAACATTCAAGAGGTATTCGTGGCCGGGAAACGAGTTGTGGTAAAAGGCCAAGCAGCAAGCTGAGTACGCCTTTGAATGGACCGCCTTTCGCAGTACCATTGTCCGACGAGCTGAGCGCCACTCTGCGGCGGAAAGTTAAATTTTCAAAGGGTCGTATTTTAGAACATTCCTTAAAGTTAAGGTCAGCTTTAAGGCCCGTATTCTAGAAGCCTCCTTAACTTTAAGGCCCACTTAAAGCTTTTGTATTCTGCCCTGCAAACAATAGCTAAGGTAAACCTTGGAGTTTAAGGATGCTTCTAGAATACGGCCCTATGTCTACATGTATTTAAAACCATCGAGTACAATAAGGAAGGTTCTAAAATACGGCCCTAAGTGTTTCCGTCACAAGCACTTGCAAAAGGAGCATGCAAGCTATGGACAAATCAGGAAGCTGACTTTGTCATGCACAAGAGGACACGAAGTAGCCTGGTTCCCTGGCCACGGTCTGATGGCGCTGCGTAGACCACTGTAGACGGTGTCTACGCAGCTGCATCTAGACTAGCCTGGTTCCCTGGCCAACGTCATGAAAATAGATCTGGGACGCCACGATGAACAAAAGTGGTCATCAAGCGGGTGTAAGTCGCCGTGACTACATTGCCAGTTTCACCATTGATAAACCTGAATTCCTTTGTCTTATTCATCAAATTCATGAAATTAATGCTATTGTTCGTGATCATGTTTATTAAGTCAACGAAACTGCCTTCACAATCCCCTTCAATAGCACCAACCCACATGCCTTCCTCTGACAACTTCGCCATCATTATTCTATTGTTCATCCGATCAATGTGAAAATCGTCGGCAAAATCAAGAACAGTTTGATGTGGTCCTTTCGATAATAATTCTTTTCCTTTGAAATAGTTCGACTTTTGTAAATGATAAATCTTCTCGTACGGACGTTTCATCTGGGCTAAAACGATTACGACTATGTCACCGTCTGGAAGCTGCACAGCTGCCGTATAGTTATCTTCATATATCGTTACGACTTGCTGATAGAGTACTTCTATTTGGGTACATTTCATGATTGTATCGTTTGCTTTAATAAAACTGTATGACACATGCTCTTTGACAGTTTCTCCCTTGCCTCGGTCACTTGTCATGTACGCAATCACGATGCCTTTTTCGTAACCGGAAGACTGTGAGAAGCACAGTATTCGTTTAGTATTCTGCCCGTTGACATTATTTTCACCACAAAAACCAACTGGGTGGCACATTCTTTCAAACTGTCCTAAAACGTTGCCAAATTTATTGTACGCCATCCAATCTGCATGGTACGTGTGTCTTCCTCCCTCATCCCAGCGTTTGCCGGCCGCCTCAACCATACACACGAACGTATCTTTGACATTGGATTTGCCTCCGATAATCGCATATTTAATGTTTATGGTAAAGCTGTGCGTTACCTTATACGACCTGGCTGTAATTCGCCGATACCTGATTCCGACCACTGAATCACTCTCGCTGTGTACTGTAGTCCAATCAGAGTCATCCCCAAACAACGCGAATAGGATATTACTTGCAAAGAGAGGCAACTGAACTGTGTTCTTCAGTGTATTTGGCTTGTGACCTACCAGAGCATAATGAAAAATATATTCAGCCTCCGAAACAACGCGTCGACTAAAAATCACCAATACGTAGGCCTACAAAGGCGTTCTTCAGTAGTGTGTGGAATCACGATTAATATGGCCGCCATGGCGGCCATTACAATGGCATTCATTTCCGTGCAGTAAACATCAACGCCAGGGGGAAGAGTCAGGAGTGATGGAGTTGTAAAACAATTCGTTATTCGCGGTCAATTCATACTTTCTCGCCGACCACCGGTTCTTTGAGGAGAAGAGTTTTGTCGGAACTGATGCTGAGTGCAACATCCTGGAGTTGCTCTGCCTACTTATACTTTCTTGACGAATCATATACCTTTATTGTAATTGTGATAGTATTAGCTTTTGGTTTGTTTGTAATAAAGTTAGTTCTAGTTTAGCATCCAACGACTCAGGTTGGCCATTCTTTCCGGCACGTTGACGCTTGTCCCCGCATGCTCAGCCCATCTTGTACACTCGTCCCCAGTGGCCTCGAGCTTAATACTACATGTAGTTATACGCTCTCAACCACTGGCACAGATGGGGCCAAATCATGTTTCTGAACACTAGATGGCGCAAAATGTCATCAACTAATCAGCGACCAGTATTTCACGCAACTAGGGGAAAAGATGAAACATTTTCTTATTGGTCGCTTTGGTCACGTGACAAGTATCGTGGCATAGACGTATATATTCCGGACTTTTTGTGTTATTTTGCACCACTTTTTGGAATACATTCACTGCGAAATGAAAAGTTAACATACTAAACGTCACATACGACCCGATGTGGGACAATACAGCGGTGTAAGTACTTCGCCTTCAGCATTCTTTGCATGGATTGCCGTGATTGCGTCCATAGAAACAACACCGCCTAAGGTTGTTTGAAAGGTCATTGGCGGTGATCCCGCGCTTTCGTCAACAACTGGTAGTGACATCTAGTGTTCAGAAACGGACTTTGGCACCAAATGTTTCAGTGGTTGAGGGTGACAGCTTCGAGCGGAGGCCGAGACCACTGAATTATTGAGTGTACCCATCTTGGATATACATGTACACCCCCGACAGGTTTCTCTGTTTCCCTGCCAGGGCATGCTCGGTGAAAGACCGAGAGCAGGAATACCGCAGCTCTAGCCTGAGGAACAGGGAATAAATTTCCGTGGCCGGAATATTTCTGTACCGACGGACACTTACGGCCACATCGAAGAGATATGTGAAGGCAAGCAATAGACTGAGGACTCTGTCCATATTCAAACGGGCAACACAACAGGGTACTCAACTGGAAGCGAATGAACGAATACAAGACTTACTGAGCCAGTCCTTTCGGGTCAGAAAATTAACAAATAGGGCGTTTTCGCAAAAGCCCCCGAAACGCCAACGCCAACGCCAAACCTATTGTTCGATGCCACGAAGATTTTGATAGTACGGAACAAAAGGATAAATGTTCGCGTTGGCGTTTCGGGCCCGGCTTTGCGAAAACTCCCTAACCTTTCGTTAAGTATACGTAGACAAACGAGATCGGCGACGTTCTAAAGGCGGTGACAGACTGTCGCGTAAGCAACGCGTCCGAAAGCGTTCAACCAATCAGGCAGGCCGTAACACGGACCGAAACACCTACCGATGAATCTGATTGGCGGAAATTCTTTTTCTGGGGGTTTGGGGGAGTGCCCCAACACAAACCAAGGCGGACTGTTTTTGGAGGAGATTTCCTGCAAGATTAACTTCGTCAATGGAGGGTTAAATTTGTTGACCTAGGACATCCTGGAGCATGAATGAGTTATTCATAGTTTATATTACTAGGCTGACATTTCCACATGAAACCAAAAGTCAACCAGCAGTCAAAGATAAGGATATACAATGTAGGCCAATTAGTTTAAAGGCTGTTCCAAAATGCTGATCAACTTGGATTCTGTCCTGATTTTGATAATTTGAAATACCAATTTCAGAACTGTTTTCGCTTCAGAACAAACAGCGAGGCCATGCACAATATTTTTTCCATATGTTTAGTGAAAAAGAGGGGAATAGTCGTCGTAGGGGTTGTTAAAGTTCGGATTTATAGTCTGATATCAACTACATAATGTACGTAAGAGGTTCTCATCTGACTTTACACTTTAACCCCGGTCTATCCTGAAACCTTTCAGTAGAACTCAGACGAGCTGCCCATCAGCACTAAATCTGAGCATTTCTGACCAGTACCCATTTATACACCTGGGTGGAGAATGGTCAGTAAGGCAGAGATTCTGGAATTCGAACCCGAGACCCTCTGACCGCTAGGCGGAGACCCAAACCATGACACTTCCAGGCTCCAGCTTGTAAACATTTTATAAAAGAATTATGAAGAAACCATCTGCCAAAGAGTCTGGAACAGGCTATAAATTTTAGAAGTCATTTGTGCTGATGATCTTTTAGAGTTTTGTTTCTTGAACTCATGGGCTTCGATGTCCTTCTGAATGTATTTTGTGTTTTGTAAGTGTTGGTTCTAATGCCAAATGCTTTTTCTCCGTTTCTTTTCAAACTTTGATTTCTGTTGGACAGACTTGGACTTGGACTGTTGGAGCAGCGTTTTCTTATTTGGCATCACGTACTTATCTGAATTGGTGGAAACAGCTGAAGCACAATCGAATCAGAAGCAGAGAGGCGAAGGTGAGGACAAAGCACATGCTTGCTCAGCAGATGACGTCAAAGTCACAAGCTGCACTTCCATTTCAGAAAAAGCCGGTATTTGTAGGCCTATGCCTGGGTGTATTTTGCTTGCATTACAGGAAGTCCGTGTTTAATAAGTCCGGTTCTCAATAAGTCCACATGTTGCTCAGTAGCATATATAGCCGAGTATACTCCGAATCTAAATGGCAATAAGTCCGGGTCTATTTGTAGTATTATGTTCGGCTACAGCTGGCTTAAGATCGCTTCCGACACTGCACATGCTCAAAAGTACCAGAACAATATGCGGTTCACTCCACGTACTAACTAGGCCTATCAAGCCATCTGTAGCCGAACTTGCTAACCTCAAATCCAGTTGTGGAAGCACAAGCCGTGAAATATCCGGTCTTATTTATATGCGGATGGACACCGGTACTAATAAGATCGGATATTAAAGCTGCAATGGAAGACGTCTGCCTGTGGCACCACCCTTGCAACCTGTTGATGAAACCTTCACTCCCACTGTGATTAATACAATCAAATAATCCTGAAATGTTACAATGTTGGGGAACGCGGTGGCATAATGGTTAGGGCTGTGGACTCGTGATCGGAAGATCGCGGGTTCGATCCCCGGCCGTGCCACTCTGTAACTCTCAACTGGCCTGAAATGTCCATCATGTGCGCTATATTGTGGCTGCCCTTTAGTTTCTACAGAAAGGTTTCTGAATCATAGGCTGGGGTAATAATGTGTGAAGCGCTTAGAGAGCGTAATACGCTATGAAGCGCTATATAAGAACTCACCATTATTATTATTATTATTACATAAACTTGGCCTATCACATTGGCATTGATTGGAAAGCACTTTTAACCAACACCAAAAATTGATAAGGGAGCTTATCTATTTTTGCCAAGCGAGCTTAGGTCTATTTTGCCAATACCTATGTGACAGGTTTCACACACCTTTCAGGATTTTGTACATTTTTTTTCTTTTTTGACGAAGTTGGCCTTGGCAGTGAAAGTGTTAAAGATAATATATCACGACTTCATTGTTTACATTCAATGTTTGTAAACATGGATGTTTACATTATGTTATTTTGGACTTTTGGGACATGCCAACCCACCAAAATGAATACTTTTGGAATCAACAGGATTTCTAGAGGGCCATGCCACCAACAATTTGCTCATAAGACAAAGAAAGCCTGGACATAAACAAACAAGATGTAAATAAACAATGAATTTCGTGGCCCGCGAAAATACCCGTGATATATTATCTTTAAGTCTTGCCTTCGCAAAATCTTGTGTGTGTCAAGCTGACCCAGCAAATTGGAGATGTTAGTGATGTAATTTCTTGATGATACCTACTTGTGATAAGCTAATTTTAATTGTGAGCATTAACCTTCTTTTTCTAGATCTAAAGGGGCAGTTCGTTTTCGGCAATTGAGGAATCCAAGTTGTGATCCGTGAGAAAATGGAGAAAGCTATGAAGCTGCAAATTGCAACGATTATTCTGTACAGCACAACAAATAATCCCTGCAATTTGCAAGTGCATAGCTTTTTCCCCAGGATCACACAACTCAGATTGGTGAACAGCCCCTTTCCTTGCAACTGATAAGACTGTATCTACTGTCACTTTGTGTATAAACAGTTTATAAGGACATAGGCCTAGGAATATGTAACACGACCCCACTATCTGTGATTATTGGGTTCTAAGGATCATACAGGCAGATTAAGTCAGGTCACGCTAGGCCTACTCCAAGGTTTTGTGAAGGCCGACTTGCATGTTCTCAATCTTCATGAAAACCAACCCTAAAGGCGCTCCTCTACTTGACAGTTTTCTCGCAGAAGTTGGCTCACAAAAAAATGAGCAACTTTTAAACTGCGAGCAGTTGTTTGTGTCATTGGTCTCGGCTTGCCGGCAGGACGCAAACAATGGTGAATTGCCTATTGTGAGACAACTTCTGTGAGAAAACTGTCAAGTGGAGGGGCGCCTTGACTCACGGCAAATTTCAACAAGTTCCAGTTTTCTCAATTTCAGAAATTGATTCATAATCAGGATATATTGCGGAAAATTTTCTGTCGACAAAATGCGAGGACTAGTTGCCGCCTCGCTTGCGGTTTTGTTTCTGGCATCTATGACAGGTAAGTGATCAGGATTAGGCTACTGTCCGATTTTATTCAGATTCAGGGGGATCCAGGATTCTGGTAAAGGGGGCACAGAAGGCCACAGGGGGACCGATGAAGGTGAGCGCTGAAGGCACGAAGCCAAGGCGGGGGTCTCTCCCAGAAAATTTTGAAATCTAGAAGGCCGTTGGTGCGAATCAGGGTTTCCGCCAGGAATTTTTTTATGGGGGGACAAAGAGTAAATTTGACAGAATTCCTGGTCAAAAACATAAATTTTGACTAATTTTGACTTTTTATGGAGGGGACATATCCCCCCATCCCACCCCCATTCGCAGAAACACTGGCGATTTCTCAGCATCTGAGGGACAAATTATAAGGCAATTCTGTGGCACTTTGAAAAAGGGCAGTTTTTCTAACGTTGGTCACCGAAAAATAGGGGGGGGGGGTTACGGGCTGGGTGTGCCGCCCTGGATCCATGCCAGAGATTCACTCCAGTTCTGTCAAATGATGACTAAAACACCATGCCTTATTAGCGGGACTCAAGTTCCTTCCTGCATTTTTTTGTACCTAATAGTAATTTGATTACCAAGCATCAAATATGATTTCGTTCCTTAGGAGAGAGGCAAAACAATTTCCCATACATCCCAATCTGACATGTCTGATGGTTTGAGGACATTTTGTCCCCCACGTCTTCCATGGACATTGCCTCCTGGAGGACATGTGGACTTTGGCTGACATTCATAAAGGTAGCAAATGCTTTTACTTCAAGTTTTGTAGTACCGGTACATTTACATTGGACCTCGCTGTGCAAATCTGAAGTAAAAGCATTTTCTAACTTTTATGAATACCAGCCATTGCCTCCTGGAGGACATGTTTGTCCCTGGACATTTCGTGCCCAGGGACATTTCATCCTTGGACATTTTGTCCCAAGGACATTTCATCTCCATGTTTTGTCCCCAAGGACATGTGGTGGTCCCTAGGCCTACACATTTGTTCAGTGCAAAATGCTTGGCTTGCATCCTTAGATACCGGTAAAGAATATAAAGTCAATTTCCAGAATATTTAGCAAATTTTCGACCCCAACGCTGTACAATCTGAAACTCTAGAAAAGACCCTTAGACCCTTTCATCCTTAGAAAACATTTTACCAGTGTTGATTTCCTCAAACTCAATGACAAGGTCAAACCTGATTTATTATACCAGTACCTTGATAACCTCATATTTCTTTTGACATGGTCACAGTGATTAAATTGGTGTTCTAACTTTATTGAAGTGAACTTATGTTATTGATTTGGTCTAGGCTAGGCCTGCTCCCCTTCAATATTTGGCTTGTCAAAAATAAAAATTTGGCAGGGTCGGCATGTGACTGCCTTTAGTCCCAAAATGCCCAAGTCCAATAAACCAATGAATGCTGGGAAATGACGTAAAACTACATGTATAGCACTCTTATTTTCTAAAATTTTCCCAGGGGAGACCCCCGGACCCCTGCCGATATTTCAGCTTGAGTGCGCCTTTGGTGCTTGCGCTGCTAGGGACTATTGCTACGTCCCACTATTTTATCAAATATTTGCCTCCCCCAACCTCCAGGACATTGCTTATCGTTTGAAATCTGCATGAGCTCAATCAGTTGAGCTCCTCAAAGGCTCGAGGAGAGCTGTTCACACTCGTGAAATTTGATGGTCAGTTACTTCAAGGATGCTGAGGAGTGCGGTCAATTGAGCTCCTCGGTGCAATTTTGCGGGCGCGAGTGTGATTGTGCCCGTCTTTAGTGAAGCACTGCTACGGCCCTGATTATGACAGAATGTTGATAGAAATCCTTGTAATAAAGTATAATAGTCAATTTCCAGAATATTGACTATTATACTTTATTATATCGGGTGTCCCAAAAAAAGTGAACCGCTTTTTTTGACAAGTATTTTCTCAGCAACAGATGAACCGAATTCATTGGAATTTTTCGCAGAGTAACCTTAGGGTATCATCAACACGTCTGGAAAATATCTAGGAGATCGGTCGCAAATTATGCGAGTATTGTCAAATTCAAAACAGCATGTCAACACCTGCGTGAACATGATGAAGGTAACATTGCATTAGCTCTGATATTGGATTTTTTGACATGCTGTTTTGAATTTGATAATACTCGCGCAATTTGTGACTGATCTCTTAGATATTTTGCAGACTTGTTGATGATATCCTGAGGTTACTCTGTGAAAAATTCCAATGAATTCGGTTTATCTATCGCTGAGAAAATACTTGTCAAAAAGCGGTTCACTTTTTTTGGGACACCCGATATTGTGTGTCGATTTTTGTGCTCGCCTTCTCTTTAGAAATCCTTGTAGAGCAATGATTAAGTGCAGCTTGAAAACTGGTGTTGCTCTATTTAAAGACCTCTGAGAAAGCCTAGTTACATGTATCTATCTCTAATGATTTATTTGCAGTGGCCCTCAGTCCTGCTAATATTCAGTCTTGCTGTGAATATGGAAAGAATTGGTTCCAAAGGAATGGAAAAACATGCCTCATGAATTCTACAGATCTGCCAAACATTGCTGATGACCTTAGAGACAGTTGCAGGTAAAATTGTAACAATAGACATAGGTACCTAGGCCTACTCTACCTTCCAACTAGTCTAGCTGTAGCCTAGCCTAGCTCAGGTGGTAGAGCATTGGACAAGAAGCAGCAGATCCTCGGTTCAAACCCGGTTGCTCTTCAATTTGTCCCCAGGAAAAATTGTCCCCAGGGAAAATTTGTCCCCAAGGAAAATTTGTCCCCAGGGAAAAAATTGTCTCAAGGGAAAAAATTGCCCCCCAGGGAAAATTTGTCCCCAGGGAAGATTTGTCCCCAAGGAAATTTGTTCCCAGGGAAAAATTTGTCCCCAGGAAAAATTGTCCCCAGGGAAAATTTGTCCCCAGGGAAAACTCGTCTCCAAGGGAAATTCGTCCCCAGAGAATTCGTTTGTGGGTGAATTATTTTACCGGGTATATAAAGGCACGTTCTGTATTTGCTCTGCAGATCTGTCGTTCGAATTTGTTGCATGCGTAACCTGATGGACGAAAGATGTAAATCCGGTATTCGGACAATTAAGGAGAGTTTTGAGTGTCCCGTGAGGCTGAGGCTGAGGGATGGCGGCTTTATCATCAGTGTAAGTAATGTGAAGGCGATTTCTGTGTGCTGGTTTCACAGGTGAGTTCATTCTTTCTGAGAACACAACAGATCAGGTGCAAACAGGCACTGTCATTTTGTATATAAGCCCTGCGAAAACTGTGCAGAAAGGGTGGGAAACCACTGTGATGGCCGTCCAGGCCTTAACCGCTCAGACTATGGTCCCTTCTTGCAGAATAGGTTTTCATAATGTATGGATACAATCTGAGGGCCGTATGCTTGGGTCGGATTTTAGCCTAAAGTATAACTTAAGTTAGATTTTCTCTTCGCTTGAAGCATTGAGAAAAGTCAGGCTTTAATGGAAGCGTGGCTGAAGTCCGCCCCGTGCATACAGCCCTGAATGATTTTAATGTGGTATGTCATCCACATGTTTTGCTGTTGTTCATTTTCCTGTTGCAGATGCTGTTTGCACCCTGGTAACAGCATCTGCAACAGGAAAAAGTGGTAAAGTTTGTAAACAAAATCCTGAATTTAGAACATTGCTTCATGACAATCTCATTTCCGATTGCAGGAATGCTGCCATTGTTGTAAGATCGGCATCGACGCCAGAAACAGACGAGAATCCTGCCATCTTACTTCGGGAATGAGCAACAGATGTCGTGCCTCATATCTGGCGTGTTGCACGAATACCGATTATGGTGTTGTTCCGACGAGACCGCCGAGGACCACCACCTGTGAGTATAAAACACTTCTTTGTTGGATCCAGATTTCTGCTTTGTCCAAGCTTTTTGTGCTTTTAGGGAGTTAAAATTTCATGATTTTAGCAGGCACGTGTCCAGGATTTCGAGCTGAGGGGGATCCAGGGGATCAAGGGTCATTGAGGGTGAAGACAGAGGGAGGAGTGTGAGGGGGGTCCCTCCTCGCATTGGACATTTTAAAAAATCTGCACACCGAAGATGCCATTTCCCAGCATTTCAGCCTTGAACATGTCTTGACTGAGTGAACGTTGTTGCATCCACCACACCCTACAATGGATACCTGATGGACTTACTAACAACAGAACTATAACGGGTACTACATCTGTATCAGAACAGGGGTCCGAAGTTTCGAGAACCCGCTAGACCCTTCACCTACTTGCCCCTCTCCCTGTCATTTATGCTCGCTTGAAGTGATATGGGTAAAAAATCTGCGGCCTTTGCGGGCAGGGGGGTCCGGACCCGTGGACCCCCTCTGGACACGCGCCTGTTTAATAGTGACTAAGTGTTTTATCTCTTTCACCGCCAGAGGCCATTTCATGAAAAATAGAAAATTGGATGTGCGTCTTGGGATGTTACCTCAGGTCAATTGCCCATGACAGTATAAATATAAACTTGAGATATGAATCATAATTAAGATGCATATAATTCCCCAAACAAATTCTCCTTTTTTGGCTGATTTGTCCTTCCTAATTCCATGCAGCCTTTCCATCCCTCCAAATCGTTGTTAGAGGCCGGCATTCTCGAGGAAGAGGATGTGTGTAAACTTCTTACTTTCTCAAGTCATAGCTTATGCTATGCTTTGTTAGAGGCCGACATTCTCAAGGAAGAGGATGTATGTGCATTTTCATAACTTTCTCAGATCATACGGGTAGCTTGTTAGAGGCCGACATTCTTGAGAAAGAGGACATGTGTACATTTTCATATCTTTTTCAATTCATAGCTTGAAAGCTATGCTTTGTTAGAGGCCGACATTCTCTAGGAAGAGGATGGCTGTGCATTTTCATGACTTTCTCAGTTCATAGCTTGTTAGAGGCCGACATTCTCAAGAAGAACTGGAAGATGTTTGCTTTGTTAGAGGCCAACATTCGCAAGGAAGAGGATGTGTCAG
>NMRB01001324.1:102569-128246 GCA_002633025.1 Notospermus geniculatus
TTGGTAAAAATAAAGATGTCGTCTAGATACGTCAGCAACTGGCGCCAATCCATTCCAGCAAATACTAGATCCATTAGGCGCTGAAAAAGGGGTGGGGCGTTGCAAAGCCCAAACGGAAGTCGCCTAAAACGATACAGCTTGGTGCCAACCGAAAATGCTGTATGATCTCGAAAAACAGGATGAACAGGTGCTTGCCAGTAGCCGCTGGTGAGGTCAAGTGTACTAAAAATGCAAGCACCTGACATGGCCGAAATGGTGTCATCCACTCTTGGCAGGGTACGGGCGTCCTTCACTGTTACAGAGTTGAGTTTGCGGTAGTCAACACAAAATCGGTAGGATCCGTCTTTTTTCTTTACCATCACGACAGGGGATGACCATGGGCCATTGCCCTCCTCAATAACTCCATCACGTAACATGTCCTGCACTTGACTGGCTAGTTCATCACGCAGTGCAAAGGGTATCCGTCTAGGGGGCTGCTTGATGGGTTTGGCATCCCCAGTATCTATTGTGTGTTGAACCAGTGTTGTAAAACCCCTGTCGTTCTTATTCTTGCTGAAAACATCCGCAAACTCATCGATCAGATCTTGTAATGCCGCACGTTGGTCTGGCGTGACATCTGATTTTGACAGGTCCACAGAGGGATATGCTCCGCCTGGCGAACCTGTGTTGTCATCGCACCCGGAACCTTCATCCTCCTGCTCCTCAACATCATCAAATAACTCGTATGTACCACGGATCGAATTTCCATGCATATTACCCCCCAGCCGATGGAATTCTCCAATCCACTGCCCTCTATCGAGTGTCACTGGCTCCTCTGTTGGGTTCGCTATCAGGAGGGGTATGACAGCATCCATTGCTGTCGCTGCTACTCTGGCTATTACAACATCAGCTGAATAGGATGGCCCCAAAACTCCCTCATATCCTTGACTTGGTGAACCTCTGTCACTTACCAAATATGCCTGGGTCACAATCTCACTCAAAGCAGGCACGGTGGTGTTGTGCAGGAGACGTGCTCCAGAAACTGCCGGAGGTAAATTGTCCCTGGTGAGTAATGGTATGTTGACATCGGTACCCACTTGAAGTGATCGGAGATCAGGAGTAATTGAAATACGGTTGGCATTCATCAAATCCCACCCCAAGATTAAGGGGCCATCAATATCTTCCACAACTCTAAAGGGGTGTCTCAATGTCACCGACCCGAGAGTAAACGTGATATCCTGGCATCCTTTGACCTTGAGCCTTTCCCCAGACACAGAACGGGTGGTGGTGGTTGTCGGCCTGAGCTGATCGGGTTGAGGTGGGATCGATCTCCACACGTCTTCCCGAATGGCGGATACATCTGCACCAGTGTCTACTAAAGCAACTAGACACATATCGCCGATTTGCACCTGAATCCGGGGTATGGCATTGGTTGGCGGTGGGGTCTTATCCTGGGGTGCTGTCAATCGACCCGCATCGACAGCCGTGACTAGTTTCCCTGCTGATCGTATGTATCGCGCATCCTGATTCGACAATCCCTCGCATAGTGCCCTAGGCGTCCGCAGTAATAGCAATAAAATTTACCTCCACGCCGTGAGCCGTCGTCAGTAGTCTGGGGTCCATCATCCGGGTGAGCCTGCCTGGGAGGTTTGGGGCAGTCCTCCTGCCAGTGTCCCGGTTCCTCACAGTTGAAACAAACTCCCCTACGCTTCTTCAATGAGGACCTGAATCGCACTTTGCGCTGGCCTCCCTGAGCGCCCTGTCTGCCACTGGGTCGCTCCCGGGAACGCCCTCGGGGATGGTCTCCACCTTGAGAGTTCCCGAGAGCCAGCCGTTGGACTTGCTCTGCCAGTTTTTCCATTTGGTCCTGTAACCCTCGGAAGCGAGCATCCATCTCCAACTTGTCCGAGGGTGGCTTCCCTTCTGGAAGTGAAACATCCGATGTTGCTTGGCGGATAACCGCCGGGTTGTTCTGGAATGCAACCCGCCTGACCTGTTCGTACTGTTCTGCCATTTGAACCGCGGCCCTCAGGGTTGCCGGTTGATGCGTGAGGAGGTGTAGTTGCAGCTCACTATACCCGATACCCCGCATAAACTGCTCCTTTGCGAGGGCCTCACGGGCATCTGCCGGAAACTCCTCGTAGGCCCGCTGCACTGCTTGCATAATACGCAGTTCAAAAGACGTCATTTGCTCCCCTGGTTTGCGTTCCAGATTCATAAACTCCTGACGCCGAAGGAGATTGTGTTCGTCGGGCACCAGACGATTCCGCAGAGCTTCCTTCGCCAGCTGATAATTTGCCTTGGTCTCCTCAGGCAATGCGTCGTACATAAGGAAGGCACGCCCTCCCAGGAAAAATGGCAGCAGGTCATGGCGTTGGTTTGGGGCAGCAGGATCGGCTGGCACAGGTACAAATAGTTCAAATTTTCGGAACCATAGCTCAAAATCCTCCTGCGGCTGACCTGTAAATTCAACTAAACGTGGGAGATGTGCATCTGCCATCTTGCTTTACCACCGGAGCTTCAAATTGATTACGTCGGACAACTCAGTGACCCACTTGCTTACAGTATCATCTGTCACGTGGACCCCGTCTGGTCGGAGCTTGTTGCGTCGCACGACAATTCCCGTGGCTCGGATCCTCAACAAGAACTTGTCTAACTTGGGTGTCGGTACATCGCGCTTGCTGTTTAGGTCAGTAAGATGTTCGTTTAGCCGATCCCAGAGGATCCTTTCCCCAGCGTCAAAATTGAGGCGTGGCGGGACACGGCACCATATAAGCTTAGATTGGGATTGCTCCACAATTTGTTCCACTTGCTCAATCACCGGCCACACCAAATTCTCCACGAAATCCGCGTACCAGTTAGCCTGGCTGGTGGTTAGATCTGACGGAGGCAGTGACCGATTCCTTTTTTCAAAAATATCGTTTCCTCCGATCAGTACCACAAACAACGTGGCGAAACGCGCATCAACAAAGTCCGTCACCAGATTTGGCAAACATTTCAGCTTTGCTCCACTGATAGCTAAAACTGTACAGTTTCCGTAAATTTTCTCCACGTCTGCCTCCCGATTCCTCAGTTGGCTGTTCGATATGACGACCACTCTTTTTGTCAACACCCGCCTTGTATCCTCCTCAACCTCCGCCTCCGACTCACTACTGCTGCTGGTGGCGCCGCCTGTCGCTTCGAGCTCCAACCATTTAGTCCTCGGCATCTGAAATAAACGACACCAGGCACCATGTGCTCGGGATCATTCCTTATTTGGAAGCCCACCTTTCCAGCCTACTTGTGCAGCCTCCGTGGCTCGTAAACTGGGATATAACCTATGTCATCCAGATATATTATCGTTCGTGCCGGTCTCGGGGGATTCTGCGGGGTTTGAGGGCCAGGATTTGTATTTTGATCCATGAATAATGCAATGCGTGGTTTCAACTAATGCATGCTCCCCGCGATCGATACCACCATGATGGGCGTTTCGTACACACTAAATATAAAGTGACAGGCCTTATCAACGGCCTAATTCACCGATAGACAAACTAGTGCATGCATTCGTGCCAAAGAACTAGGGATAACGAACTTATACCACCAAGAAAAACCAACAGTTTGCTGAGGATGTCTCCGTCAACAGTTTCAATCAAACATGGCCGACCACGCCCAGTGGGTTCGTACAAGCTGGTCGTTTTCAAAAGTGGTTTTCGCCGATTTCGGGCAAGAACCAATCCCCCAGCTGTCACCACTTTGACGGGCTCTTACTCTCCCGCTAATTAAACACTAATCCAATACGGTACTCCCCTTGTAAACTCCTTTATTTCGGATCCGAACAGCCCAATACGGAATACAACAACATTCGTCAGAACCGCGTGTCAGCCTCTCTCTCTTGCGCATGCGCCACCTGGCGCGTCCCCCCTACGGGGTTTACACATTTGGTACGGCGGGGCCAAATCAGCCCGCCACAATAGTAATGCCATTAAGGGCACAGCGCACTAGCGATTTTTCCAGCGATTTTCTAGGCGACTGGACTTGCGACCACAGAAGCGACTGAACATATTTTCAGTTTTTTAGTTTTTGTAGACTCGTTTGCAACAAATGCTTCCTTGGAAGATCAGTGATGTCGCGGATGACATCACTGATCGACCTCAAAGGTAATTATCGCATGCGACGTAGTAGTCGCATCGGTAGTTGCCCCCATTTTAGTCGCACGTGTGCGCCGCCCTTTATGTAGACAGCCACGCTATCTCATCGGTCACTGGCATGGTTCATGACCAGGGCTACGAACTGCATTATCGTAGGAAAGATGCAGGCCTTGATGGTCATTCCGATACGTTCTCGTGGCAGTCGTCAATTAATGTACGCGGAATTCATGTTTCCGAAATAAGTGTCTATCTGAAGTAACCACAATGGGAGCAGTCTGCCGCGCGTATTGCCAAAAGATGGCACCAAAGTTCTAGCGGACCAATACACAGGAAAATCCACGTGATTAGTGCTCGATCAAGAAAGCTGAAAGAGGATTTCTTTAAGTCACAAGTTTAAGAAGCCAGTTGTGACTCCAGTAGACTATGGTCTACCCTCAAGCAACTTATTGGCTCATCCTCTAAATCGGGGGTGAAAAGTGTTGTGGTAGATGGGGCCGAGGTCACCGACAAACCCTCAGTAGCTAACTCATTTAACGAGTTTTTCTCCTCAATTGGGGCTAAATTGGCGAGAAATTTTACACCTCGCAGCCTAAAAATTTTCGGCCCTCGAGTTGAAAACCAGTTCGAGTTTGTATCTGTCACTAGCGAACATATACAAAAATGTCTCAAAAACCTATCTGTCCGCAAGGCCACGGGTCTTGACGGTATTTCTAGTCGCTTGTTAAAGCGAATGGCTCGCGGGGTTTGTTGTGGCGCCATGACAGTTGGTCATCGATATCAAGCACCATTTTGAAAAAAGGCAAAAGAAGGATTTTAGTTTAATGGGAAATGCATTAGACAGCCAAACTTCGGAGGCGTATTCTGCAAAATCTGCCGCTTCAAAATCAATGGGAATAGTACAAAATGTACATCTTGACCTCCTGAATTTGAAAACGTCATTAACCCATTTTAACAAATTTTTAATGGAACCTCGTCCCCAGTGTTTACATTCGCATATTTGCACAGGAGTTGCATATGGCTGGAGCACGGCTTTGCCTGGAGGCTAGATTCACTCTCTATGGAAGGTACCACCAAAAATGTAAACAAACCCCGCGAGCCATTCGCTTTAAGCGCTGCGGGTGACTATGTTCATATTCCTCTCGCATTTATTTGTAATTTGTCGATGTCAACAGGGGTATTTCCATCGGATTGGAAACTGGCCAGGGTTACCCCCATTTACAAGGCTGGCTCCAGGTGTGACCTGGGCAATTACCGGCCCATCTCGGTCCTGCCCGTGGTCTCTAAGCTGCTTGAGGGGGTTGTTCATGGTCAGCTGTATCGATGCCGGATTGCCAATGGTGTCTTATCCGAATGGCAGTCTGGATTCAAGCCAGGATTTTCCACCGCAACTGCGGCGACATATCTGGTGGACACTATCCTCGCAGGTATGGACTCCAAGCCCGGGCCCCAGAAACTACATGTAACTGGTGCCATATTTTTAGACCTTAAGAAGGCATTCGATACAGTGGATCATGACATACTGCTCGCCAAGCTGGAGCACGTGGGTATGAGTGGGACCGCACTGGGATGGTTTACGTCATACCTGTCTGGACGCCGACAGGTTGTCTGCATTGATGCTGTGGAGTCGGGCCGGAGGATGATCGGGTGTGGGGTCCCTCAGGGTTCCATAATCGGTCCCCTGCTGTTCTCGCTCTACATCAATGACGTCACAAATGTCGTGAGTCAGGCGCGTATTGTACTTTATGCCGATGACACGGCATTATACTTTAGTGATACTGACTCTTTAAGAATTACTGACGTTCTCACTAAAGATTTTCATAAGGTTACTGAGTGGCTGGCAATGAACAAACTCACGTTAAATACCAGCAAAACAAAACGTATGTTGTATGTCCCTCTGTCATGAGGGTGCTACCATCGAACAGGTTGACGAATTCAAGTATTTGGGGGTCATCCTGGACAGTGGACTTACTTTCGGTAGTCACCTGCACTCGTTGGCGAAGAAGGTTGCCTCGAGGATCGGTGTGCTTGGCAGAGTAAAGTCTAGTTTATACTTCGACGCACGACCATCGCTGGCGACCGACGCGCGTTCTTGCGTTCGACGCCGACTCCGTCGTACGATTTGGTCGGCGTCCGATCGCGAGGCTGTTATTACTGGAGTCGTTTCATAACGGGTCGCCGTCGCATAAGTACGTTGGACTATGAATCAATTCCGCGAAGTCGGCGTCCAGATTTAATCGGGCGTCGGACGCCGATGGTCTTGCGTCGAAGTATAAACTAGGCTTAAGACGTTTCTTACCAGTGAAAACGCGTATCCTGCTGTATATAACACCTTGATACTCCCCCCATTTTGACTATGCGAGCACTGTCTGGTCGAACGCATGTGCCAAGTACACTGGTCCGCTCGTCAAATTGCAGGGCCGTGTCGGACGGGTAATCCTTGGGGTCTCATCCTCTACCGAGGAAGTCTAGTGTGGGTCCCATTGGAAACACGCTGGGCCTGTCAGAAGGCCACCATGATGTTCAGAGTGTCCAGAGGCCTAGTCCCGCCATATCTATTGCGAGAATTCACCTCGTTATCTGAGGCATATTCTGAATCCACGGTAAAAACTAGGGGGAACACCCAGGGTAATTACCGACCGGCCGTGGCCGGTACAAATTGGGGACGGAGGCGGCTTGCCTCACACGGTGCTCACCTGTGGAATGGATTACCGCCTCACCTGTGGAATGGATTACCGCCAGAATGCAAATCTTTACCTACCTTGAGTAGTTTTAAAAGTGCACTTAAAAGACTTGGAATGAAGGGATTTAGGTTTTATTCGGTGACGTAATGTTGGAGATACATAGGTTACATTAGTTTATAGTCTAGTCACGAAACATGATGAATGAGATTGTAAATATTCTCTGTTTTAGCTGTGATTTATGAATGTTGTGTGATGCAGGGACCCCGGGGAGAACACCCCCTATCGGGAGTGACGGGATCCCTGGGTATGAGTTATGAATAAATAAATAAATAAATAAAAAGAATGAGTGGGTCCGCTATGTGCATTGAATTGTGCCGTAGTGACACCTATTGGTCAACTCACTGACAGCTCTTATTACAACGGGGACGCATCACCACAAGGCACGTCGGCGCATAATCAGTTGTGCAACTAGGCCTTGCACATTAAAGCTGAACTGCATGCATAAAACCAGGGCCTCTCACGTTTTAAAAAAACACCCGCGCCACAGCGCGGGAAGTGTCTGAAATAACCTGGGACATCCGCCATGTTTTAGTGGGACTCCAAACATGATAGAGTACCCAAGCATGTAGGTGGCAGCACCTTATTTGCGTCCTGACCATCAACAAGTGGAAGTCACGCTGTATGTACATGTAGGCCTACATACCAGAAGCCCATGTAGGCCATCGGTATGTACAGGCTATACAGACAGTACACGCCCATCTCATGAAAAGGCGAAAGAGCTGTAATAAAACAAATATAAGAGAAGCTGGTTATACGTCTAGGCCTGACACGACTATCATAAACTCAAAAATTAGCCTACAACCGTCACTTGCTAGATGTTTCACCTATCGGGCCCCGCCTATCCATAGGCCTCCGGAACATGCATACACACACTGAGCTAAGGGACGAACAAAAACACCCCAATTTTGGCCTAGCAAATATGAGAACCGAGGCCGAAATGAAAAAAGACGGAAAACAGTACTATGAATGCTCACCTTACACATCCTGATAGTCAAAAGTAGCCGACATAAACCAAAACAAGCGGAAGACTCCTCACAAATATTCCTCGCCACCGAATGTTGACGTGTCGTGGCCCTATTGTGCCTTTCCTGTAACCGTGGCCATATGATCAATACTCGATGAACGATCAATAGGCCTACATAGGCATTTACTCCTCTGCGAAACCTGGAGACGACTATACCCAATACGCAATAACTTCACCTAGAAAAAGGGCACGAATAAACCAGCGACCTGCTGGTGTAGTGGAAAACGTGGCGGGCTTCCAAGCCAATACTTGGAGGTTCGAATCCGGATCCGGGCTCTTCCTTTTTTCATTTGAACACTTGTACAGTATTTCTGATATGTTGGCCTACATGCACATGCACTTACAGCGTTGATCACTTCTTGGTGGTCAGGACGCAAATAAGGTGCTGCCATCTACATGCTTGGGTACTCTATCATGTTTGGAGTCCCACTAAAACATGGCGGATGTCCCAAGTTATTTCAGGTACCGGTACTGCCCGCGCTGTGGCGCGGGCGTTTTTTAAAAACGTGCGAGGCCCTGGTTTTATGCACGCAGTTCAGCTTTAACCTCGACTGCGGTAGTGCCTATTTAAAGGTGCTCTAGTTCGAATTGTAAACATTACGGTGTGCCACCTATTGTCAACTTCTGGTACTAACAAATCCGGTAAAATCGAATTAAATCTCGCCTTTCACAACTTGTTGTTTGTTTTTGAGCGTAAAACCATAAATATATTTCAGTTACAAGAATATTTATCAAGATAGATATAAAAATAGATAACATTAATGTTTTGGTATACACGGTGCTGCCACCTGTCCGAGGAAAAATAACTATTATAATCAACCATGTAAATAAACAAACCGTAATTGTTTACAATTCGAACTAGAGCACCTTTAATACATGTACCTATGAGCGAGATTACCAAGTTAATGAAGTGACTGTCAGAGTCAGGGCTGTCAGAGTGGCGCAATGGAAACATCGGCGCCTTCTGAGGTCGCGGGTTCGATTCCCGGTCGGGTCCGTGTCTCATGTGATAGAGAGGGCGACTCTCTCTGACAGCGCAGGTTTTCTCCGGGCACTCCGGTTTCCTCCTGCATTACATTAAAATCGCCCAATATTGTCTATAGAACCAATAATGCCGAATTTGGCGCTCGGTTCTCAACTCAATATTTTTAAAATGAAGTGACCGTTTAGATACGATTTTAGAGTGTANCTGAACTCCTTCGAAGTAGACGATTGAACTGCTGAATGCAGACTCCTGGCCTTAGCTGTGAATTCCAATGATGATGACGTCAGACACTGGCAAATGATACGCTGGCGCAGAAGGCGCGAAAATTCAAATACCCCTGTTTTTTATTTTGTTGAATAGCGCCCCCTGGTGAACAGATCTGGCATTAACTTCCCTTTGAACTGATGTAGAAAATATCAACCTATCTATCCCATCACTTTTTGTCTACATATTTATCATAGGGACCGAGATATTGCGATATTTCATTTTACACAAAACGCCCCCTGGTGGGCCTAATATAGGTCAAATTGCGCTCATTTTTTGTTTCCGAGGAGAGTTCACCCAGGGCTACCTTCAGATGTAATTTGGAGTCTCTAGCTATTACGGTTACAAAACGTCGGGCATAGTTGGACAGATGGACTGACACCCTGACGCCACTGAATACCTATTTGACTAGCTCCGCTGACCTTTGGTCAGCTGAGCTAAAAAAGAATTGACTGATGTGTTTTCGTTCATTTTCAGATATAAATGAATGCGAGAAGTTCCCAGGACAGGTTTGTGCCTTGACGGCCCAGTGCGAAAACACTTACGGTAGTTTCCGTTGTCGCTGTAAGCCGGGTTTCACGTCTGCTGGAGATGGAAGAAATTGTGTTGGTTAGTATTCAGCTTCTGCGGAAATGAATCCAAAGTTGTGACGTAGTCGGAGGGCGAAGTGACCGTAGGCCTTGATATGTCAAGATGATGTACCTGATGTCATCTAGGCCTACTCAATTTGCTATTTTACATTCACAATGAAGCTTCTGTTTGTGCGTGGTTTCTAACTTGTCAAATTAATTTTTAGCTCACTCGTGAGCTTATATCGTCCTGCGGTGTCCGTCGTCCGTCGTCGTCCGTCGTCGTTGTCCGTTAGCAGGGCACGTTTCGTAACCGCTGGAGCTATTGATCTGAAACTTGGTACATATATACCCCTAGGTCAGATGACCTATGACACCAAGTTTCGGTCCGATTCGATTCATGGCTTGGCCTCCAGGTGGCCAAAACCAAAAACACAAAAAGTGCAATAACTCCTGAACTAATGACTGGATCGTCTCCAAATTTTTACCATAGGTGTATCTAATTAGGATACATAACATATATAACGGGTTTTGATTTGACCTACTTTTCAAGGTCACAGAGGTCAAAGTTCGACAAAAGTGACGAACCTGCCACAGGTCTTCGTTATTTCACCGAGCGTCTTCATATCTTGCATAAACATGTATTAGAGGGGTACCTTTAAAACTACCGAGTTTCGGTTCGATCGGACATCTAATATGGCCGCCAGGTGGCGTAACCTGAAAATCGACCAAGTGCTATAACTCAGGAACGGCTTGAGCCAGAGTGCTCAAACTTGATATTTACCTCTCTCTAGGTGACCTTTACAAGCACATCAAATTCCGGCTTGATTAAACTTCCAATATGGCCGCCAGGTGGCGTAACCCGAAAATCATGAAATGTGTTATAACTCAGGAACGACTTGACCCAGAGCGCTCAAATTTGCTATGTGGCTCCCTCTAGATGAACTTTATGTGCATGTGAAGTTTTGGCCTGATCGGACATCCAGTATGGCCGCCAGGTGGCATAACCCAACAATCATTGAAGTCCT
This sequence comes from Notospermus geniculatus, assembly GCA_002633025.1. Lineage (NCBI taxonomy): Eukaryota > Metazoa > Nemertea > Pilidiophora > Heteronemertea > Lineidae > Notospermus > Notospermus geniculatus. The sequence continues at coordinate 113,287 of NMRB01001324.1, forward strand.
GCAACTTGGGAATGACTTGACCCAGATTGCTCATAACTGACATGTACCTCTCTCTGTCATTACACTGTTATGTCCAAACGAGTGAGCATGGTCCATGGACCATTTCATTGAGAATTTGTGTTTTTTCTGTTCCAGATGTGAATGAGTGCAACACCCAGGGCACATGCCAACACACCTGCATCAATTCATGGGGCACATTTCAATGTCGGTGCAGAGATGGATATGAGCTTGGCCCTGATCAGAGGAGTTGTCAAGGTACGTTCTTAACACTTTTCAGATGTCCAACAGAGAGCACAAAAAACGACACACAAAGTGATACTCATTATGTTCAGCACACCACCAGTGTGCTGAACATATTGATTTCTCACGAATTCCTTGTAACTTTCTAACCTTTTCCGAGTCAGCGAGGCTCCAGGCCAAATGGCTGAATGAATTCGACCCAAATTCTCAGTATATGTTTGTTGTGTGATTATCCAGGTCTGAAAGTTGTCAGTTTCAAATGTTTTTAATCCTAAAGTGACTTTTGAGGGTCATTTTTGCTCACTGTGTCCCGATTCAGCTCCACATTGGAATTTAGGCCATTAATCAGAGATAAGTTACAAACGAGGTCATGTGGCCTCCATTGCTTTGTATTCAGGAAGCTCAAAATGGTGTCAAGTGCATGTGTCCTTTGGAGAAATGGTGTTTGTTTATTGTCGGAGCCAAGTATTTCTGTCTGTTTGTGTAGGCCCTACATGTAAGTTTTTCATCAAGTAGAAGTGACTGGGTCACATATGCGCTTGACTAGAATAGCCTTGAACCACTTCAGTTTCCTGACTCATGTTCAGGTTGACTGTGTGTTATTATCGGGGTCTGTGCTCCTTGTCACCACCACTGCAATGCATACCTCAAGTCCCCAGGTGGCGTATTATCTAGCCCTACTGCAATTTGTGCTGAACATCAAAATTTGCTGATAAGCAAATTTCTTAAATTCTAGTTCACTTCTGGGATCTCTACTACAATGTAGAGAGTGCCTGAGGAAGACCCTGGTTGGGGTCGAAAATTTGCGAAATTTGGAGACGACTTACTTTTACTATAGTCTGGCAACATCTAACTTTGACCCAATGGAATGCGGAGGTTAGGAAATCGGTAATGGGTTTTCTAAGAACTTTAATCACACGCGGCTCTTGAATAACTGGCGGACAGCGCGAACAATCGGGGAACCACCACAAATGGTCGACAGGCATGATTAAAAACAGCAAAGCTCTGCCACATTACATGACTTCCGCATTCCTTTGGGTCGAAGGTAGATGTGGCTGGACTTTATCTAAACACTTTTCAAGTATTTTAGTACAAGATTTAAGCGTTTCAACTATTTCATTTGACGTGCCTTTCACCCAACACAAAATTGCATTTGAAGATCAACAGCACCATGTCAATTTCATCCTTGTCATTCACAGATATTGATGAGTGTAAAGTCTGGGGTGAACAGGGACGGCTGTGTGCTGGAATCTGTAGGAATACGCCAGGATCTTATACATGCGAATGTCCGAGTGGTTATCGACTCAAGTCTGACTTCAAAACATGTGATGGTAAGTTTACCAACTGAAAATTTTTCTGTTTTTACAATTTTACAGAGAGACTGGTTTCCTTTCCTCGAGCCGTTCTGCTAATACATATTAGCAGAGTGGCTCGAGGACAAGGGACCAGTCTACTCTGAACTCCCACTTACCTGTCGGATTTCTGAACTCGGAAAAAATGACTAAATTCTAAGTTGAAGATAATGGGGGTGGGGGTATGGTCAGAAACAGTAATGTCCTGCCCACGTACTTGTCCCACTCCTGAGCCTGGCAAAGAATGACAGCGTGCGATATCTTCGACTTAGGATTTGGTTATTTTTTCTGAGTTCAGGAATGAGACAAGTAAGTGGGGAATTTCGAGTATATGCTACCATACTAGAAATGAGATAAAATTTGGTAATTTTCTCACATCTGTGCATTTGCATTTTTGTTACATTGTACCCCTGTTTTTTCCAGACATTGATGAGTGCGCAGAAGGCGCGTCTAACTGTAACGGCCCCAATCAGATATGCTTCAACACACGTGGAGATTTCAAATGCGTCTCCGTCACGTGTCCAGCTGGGTTTGTCCAAACGCCAAGTACGAGTGTCGGAGGAAAGTAAGTTTCTTTCTCTTTATTGAATCAAAACTATAGAGGCTTTGCAATGACGTCATCCTGGCGGCCATTCTGGAGGACGCAGGGCGCAAACATCGGTGCCTGCCACCACTGGGGTCGCGAGTTCGTTCCCCGGTTGTGCAAGTGGCTTTATGTGGTAGAGAGGGTGATCTCTCCTCGACATCGTAGGTTTTCTCCTACATATCGTTAATATCGCCCAATATTGTTTGATGAGAAGCTATAATGCCCTAAGTGGGCGCTTGCTCTCCTGATTTTAAAGGAGCACGGTATTGGATCTCAAATGCGTTATTTGACTGCCGACGTAGAGGGAGCCACCTAGCGGCAGTAAGACGAACTATAAAAATGCATTACAAAATGTACGCAGTAAATCGGGTCATTCGCCGAGACGTAGTCAGACCCTTGGGTTGGAGAGTGGCACCGGCTGTCGAGAAAAAGTGGCAATACCGTGCTCCTTTAAAATAAAACCCAATTTCCTTTTTTGTGCCGTTTCATTGCTTTTCCTATCCCATGCATTCCGTTTCCAGAGCCTGTTCCCGCTTTCTTTACAAAATAAGTTCCACGCAATGAAATAAAATGCTCCAGCAGGCTTCTTTATTTTCACATCTGCTCCTACAATTGCTTACTCGGCTTTTCCTCATAACTTTGCCTCTGTCGTTGAAAATAAAGAGATCTGCATTCCAAAACAGAGTTAAATCCAACATGAAGCACAAAAAATGACACAGTATAAATAAAGTCGTCTCTGATATTCGCAAATTTTCGACCCCCACCGGGGTCTTCCTCAGGCACTTTTGAGTCAAAATCCCAGATCTCAGGGCCCGGTTGCACAAAACTCACGATAGCGCTAACTTGGTGTTAGCGCTAGCTTTATGTTAAATGACGTAAAAATCCATTGTCTTTTTACGTCATTTAACATAAAGTTAGCGGTAACACCAAGTTAGCGCTAACATGAGTTTTGTGCAACCCAGCCCAGATCCTCAAATTTTCATCTTCTTCCGGCACTTTCGAGTCAAAATCCCAGATGAATGATCTAGCTCATTCACTTCAGGGCTGGGTTACACAAAACTCATGTTAGCGCTAACTTCGTGTTAGCGCTAACTTTATGTTAAATGACATAAAAAGACAAGGGATTTTTACGTCATCTAATATAAAGTTAGCGCTAACACCAAGTTAGCGCTATCGTGAGTTTTGTGCAACTGGGCCCTGGGATTTTAACTCGAAAGTGCCTGAGGAAAACCCCGGTGGGGGTCGAAAATTCGCAAATATCGGAGACGACTTTATTTATACGATGCCAAAACAGATTTACGGAGTAATTAAAACAAAATCGCATCTCCTAATAAGAGATACATGTAAATGGAATATTTGAAATTTTTGATGAGTCATTTTGATAGGCAGAAAATTAGAACGGAAAATGTGATAAAAAATGTGATAATTGATATTAGAATTAATTAGAATTCCGTGGAGAAATTACTCTGTTTTCAGAAGCGATTCAGTGCAGATTTCTCTATTTTCTCGTTCCAGTAATATCCCTTGCCGTCGCCAGCGCATTTGTCCAGCAAACGACGTCGAATGTCTGAAATTGCCGATTTCATATTCGCATAATTTCATCACGTTCGAAGATCGAATCGAGACGCCGGCGAACTTGTTTACGATGAAAGGGCCAGACTTACGGAGGCGGCGATTGGATTTTGAACTCGACCTCATCTCGGCCCGCGATCCGTACACAGGCGTTCAGCGCGTCACCCGCAATTTCTTCTACCTGAACAAAATCCGACCTAACCAGGCGATAGTGAGGTTACTGCGTCATGTCCCTGGACCCCAGGATATCGTACTGGAACTGACAATGCACATTCGATCGATCGGTAGAACCTCAAATAGTCCGTACGACTACAGGACGGCGATTGCGCGGATCAACATCTTTGTTACAAAGAGTCTGTATTCCTACAGAAATGTCAGTTCCAAGAAGTAGGCCTAGTAAAAGATGTAGAGAGGCAATCGTATGGAATACTGTTGTGAATTGCATCAAAAATAGATAAGATATCTAGTTTTGATTGCATGAATTCACTTGAGGATTGGACCTTTTACGAAAAATTTAAGTTAACTCCAGATTTATAGCTGAAATTTAGGGATTTAGTCTTCCATTTTACAGGAATGAAGCACATCAAATGGTTTACAGCACATCTCTTGCACATATGTACATAACACAGCATTCAGCTCTTTGCTTGTCTGGGTCAGCTGAGCTATAGACGATTCTCGAATTCACAGATCTGCACACTTCTGCCGAAATCTCAACCAGAATCTCGATCTGAAACCGGATGACGTGACACCATCCATGATTCAGCAATGGTTGAGTCTGATGCTACTCTTTTATGTGGAAGTGTGCAGATCTTTGTCGTTTACGTCAATTTGAGAACGGTCTCTTGCCACCAGACTTTGTACACAGGTACCCCCAGGTCAGATTAGCTGGAGGTGAACTTTAACTTTCAGTCTCGTCTGTCTTGGCTTGGCCCAGGTGAGCACACGGTCCATTGTCCATTTCTTTTATCATTTTCTTCCTGTGATGGAGAGAGTGGCTCTCTTTCTCCAGGTATACCTGCAGATGTAGCAGCAGTTACAGCAGTTATATTATGACCAATTCATCAATTTTTGATTGTATTTTTGCGAGATCATTATTCAGATTGCCAGGATATGGTACTGCAAATTGACCCGGTGTCCTTTTAGATGCTTGAAAGGTCATGAGAATTAGTACTCTGAAATGCTTTTCCCTGTGAAAAAAGGAGGTTAGCAGTTGTTTCCAACACTTGATTGAAATTTAATGTGCTATCCTGAGGAATCATTCTTTGTTTTAGAGCCGATTTTCTTCACGAAAAAACTGTATTTTTATGAATAAAATGCACATAGATTTGAAATAACTGGCATTAGATTTGGTTTATATCATATGTAGGAGTGCTCATCTCAAGACATCTGTTAGTCGGAGGGTTTCATATGTGAGGCGGTCTAGGAAAACCCCTCGGATGTTGCTGAATGATCAACAAAGGCTGTCAGATTGCCTGTGCATTGATCTACTACTGTTTACCTGTTACGTAGTACATTTCAGCTATTGAAATGTGCGGGTTCACCAAGGCCATTAACACTTTCCTGAAATGCGACAGCGCCAGGTTTTCCTAGACCGCCACACATATGTCTGAGTGTTCGATCTTAAGAATCTGAAAATTGGAGGGTTTCATATGAATCTATTGTTCACTGTTCAAGGACATTGTTTCAGGGAACAATAGAAAAAGTGATACACTATGAGAGTTTTCTACAGGCAGGTTAAGATACAGTGGTCATTTAAAATGGGGATAAGATCAATTTCTATCTGGGGCTTTCTGTAATGGTACAGAGGTGATTTTCTAGTTGCTTGAAATTTCCCGAAGCAGTGAACACTGCCAAAATACATGATCTGTTCTGCCTTGCAGCCAGTATCTGCCGTTGGTGAACAATAGATTTCGGTCTGGAGCACTTGACTCTGTCCTGGCAAGATGGCGTGAAAACCGGAATAGAGGAGGTGGAAATCGGTAGGTAGATTTTTGAATGATAAAGCAAGGTTAAAAAATAGGAAAAGGGGGACATAGTTCAGTACATGTAATATGTTATACGGTACCAGTACCAGTATTTAACTCATCTGTCCCCAGAGTCCAGCAGACGGCATCTTCTGTCAAAGTTTTTTCACATCCGATGGTATTGATTGAAAAATATTTGAAGAAAGATTGTTCCTGTGAACCATCTGAAGAATGTTTCTTCAAATTTTTTCCAATTTATTTCCAAGGATTTTAGAAAACTTCAACAGAAGATACCGTCTGCTCAAACCTGGGAGCAGATGAGTTAATAGCAGACTGTTGGCGCATCAGAATTTCAATCTGCAAATGTGCAAAAGGGCAAATACATGTATCTTTGGGGGTTTCAGCGGATTGTTTCACTGGGGGTTGGGGCCGAGAAGGGGAGTACCGATATCTACATATGACTACATTATTTGGAGGAGACTTCTGTGGATCGTTGAGGTGCTGAACCCAAGCCACAGGCATTTGATGCAAACGACATGGAAATGTGCCGGACAGCTTCCTCCACATTTATTCGCCTATAGAGGAATCCCACTGACGTCATCAAGTCATGTGACTGGCCGTCAAAATGACACAAACTGGCATCAATAGGGTGCTACATGTACACGTGGATTGACGTTCCGCCTGACGTGACGAGACACGACACGAAATAACGTCATCGCGTCATCATGACGTTCCTTCAGGAAACGCGTGGTCAATTTGACGGCTAACGCGGCCTTGATGACGTCACGTGGGAAACCTCTATAGCATCAGACTTGTATAGTCTGAGGCCATATGCTGGGATCTATGAGAGCAGCACAGTCTGAAGAATATCCATGTAGTTTGCTTTAAACCCCTGTGAACCCAAGGGAATAAGTGAATTCTAGTCATATGAATTTCTTAATGTATTTTCAGGCAAATTGGAGATGAGGGATTCGTCTGTCGGAAGAGACAATGCCAGTACAACGACGTTGACTGCCTCTTGAATAAGACCAATACAATCTCATGGCAATTTGTGGCACTTCCCAAAATAATATACCTGCAGCAGCCTATGACGCTAATTAATGTTCGAACTATTGGATATTCTGTATTTCCTAACCTTCGGTTCCAAATTACCGAAGGAAACCAGGAAGGATTGTTTGATGTGATCAAATTTGGAGATCGAGGTTAGTATAATATTATTGTCTTTTATGGTACCGTACCAGTGTAATAGAATCTATGTCCCCCGATGTGTGATGTCCCCCAACAATACATTTACGGATTAAGCGGCACCTTTGAATTGGACTCAAGAGAGACCAAGACCCTTAATCCTGTGACTGACAATGCATGGGGACATCAGAAAGACGGGGGCATTTAGATTCTATCACACCTGTATAATGAGTAGAACCAGTGTTTTTGTTGTCCTGTTGCTGATAATCTATATACCGGTAATACAATGTATTAAACTCCAAAAAGCCTATACTAGGTTGGGGAACTAGAAATTTTGTCGAGGAACAAATTGGAGTCAAACCAAAGAGGAACCTATTTATTAAACCTTGGGCTAAATTTGGGGAACACATTGTTGTACAGTGGCAGAGCATTTTACTTGTCTGAGGGGCCGTGGGTTCAATTCGAGGTCGAGTTGCCACTTGTACTCTCAACTGATCTGAAAGAACCAAGACATGCACTGAATTTGCTGCTCTTGAGTTCCCCATGCAGAGACATGTAGGTTTGTTGAGAGGTTGGGGTAGTGGTAAAATCTTTCACAATATGCCCCAACCCGCCCCGCCTTCCATAACCCATAACACCCAATCCACCCGACAGACTATCACTTACATAGCCTGCCCTCTGGCCGAAGAGGTGTAAACTAAACGTCAACTAAAGATAAAATTGTCATGCGGAAAAAATCCTGCGGGTTACAGATGGAACTTTTTTTTAAATCTGCGGGTACTAATGGGTTCATAACCTACCACTACATATGTTTTTCTTTTTTGCAGGAGAGGTGCGTCTTGTGCACCCAATAGATGGACCGAGAATCTACAAATTACGTCTGAAGATGGACAATCGTAATAGCGCAAATTATGTTGTATCATCGCATGTTGCTTTTATAGAGGTTCATGTCTCACAATGGCCATTCTAGTGTCTAACTGATCAAGGTAGTTCGAGTTCTAAACAAATGTTGCTATCTCCCTTATGATGTTTAGTGGGAGTGGGAGCGATTGAAATAAGAGCTCTGCATGTTCTACTGACTACATTGTACTGTAGAGAGTTGCTATTACTTAAAACAATCATGCTCCCACTGAATTTTAATTCAGAATCTGTCTCTAAAGCCCCTCTGTATTCAATTTGAAAAAACGAATCATCGCCGCGACGTACGTGTAGTGTAAAATGTACTAGGGGCCTATGCTCTATCTGAATATGTTAGAGCGGTCCCTGCAGTTTTTTCAATGTGTGCTGAAAACTAGGCCTTGAATCTCTGAAGTACGTATCAGGCGAGCATTCTGGGGACATTCACGAGCTATGAGACCTCTTCGTGCACTCTCCTAACATTTTGAAAATACCCTAAAGTTCAATACAGAGGAGCTTTAATTATTGGAGGGGAGACCAAGAATGAACAACTCCAGATTGTTTTCAATATCAGTGACATAATTGCAATTAATTTGCCTCAGCTGATGATCTGTAGATACATGTACACGGAATATGACGTCTGCTTGGTATGGTAATAAAGCTTTGTATATTAAAAAAAAAATTTTTTTTTTTAAATACTGATTTGAGAACCGAGCGCCAAATTCGGCATTATTGGTTCTATAGACAATATTGGGCGATTTTAATGTAATGCAGGAGGAAACCGGAGTGCCCGGAGGAAACCTGCGCTGTCAAAGAGAGTCGCCCTCTCTATCACATGAGACACGGACCCGACCGGGAATCGAACCCGCGACCTCAGAGGTGACAGGCGCCGATGTTTCCATTGCGCCACTCTGACAGCCCATATAAGAAGGCGTCGCATCAGTTTGAACTCTTTACATGCCATGTACTCATTAGTAAAGTGTAGAACTCTACATGGCATAACTTAACACGTTTACTGCCATGGCTAAAATATCATTTTATCCGCCATTGCCATGACAACCAGGCCTATTTCAAGTTATTTCATATTGCCAACTACGAGTTGTAGCTGTACGACCTCTAGCGTGTTTCCATACATCTGGTGAATCCCCACTGCCAGTATGATCATTGGAAGGCTCTTCGTCATTGCCAAGCTTATCAACATTAACAGAAAATGCATTAGCCCTACTATGAGTTGAATGTGGGATCTACCTGGAGTAAAAAACTGGTGGGAAGGCAGTTAACGTAAACTAAAAGTAGACTTCTCACACTGATTTTATTAATCAAATCCATTACTAGTACTATACATGCACATCATGATCATTTCTGAAAGCAAATGACACCCGATTCCTGAAATGACCCAAACCATTACAGAGCACATCTTCACAATCACAAAAGCTAATATACATTGTAGGTTAAGTTGACAGATCAGAGTGCACACTTTTTGCCAGATTCTTAGTACATGTAGCTGGGGATGGGAATACGCCCAGTCACCAGGACAACTAGGTAATTTGTCGTTCACTGCCCTGGATAACCACACTGCACAGGATGAGCTACTCCAATAATGAGACAGTAAAGTTGTTAAGTTGTTAATAAACTGGTCTGCAATGGGGACCCTAGAGCCTACTGCCTCAATAGGTGTCACCAGTGGTTAAAACTATTGAAATGAAAGTGAAATCCCGGTCCTGATCAATTTTCCACACAAAAGGCATCCATTGTATAGGACCTGGTTTCAGTGTGCTGCCCTCTATTGTAGCTAGGATCCCCACTGCACAACATAGACCTCAACAATAATTCATAAATTTTCAAATCAGAATTTCAAGTCCCTGAACCATCATCGACTAAAGTCAAGATCATCGCTTACGGCTGCATCCTCAGGGATCCATCAATTCGTATCACCTCCCCGTTTATCATAGGATTTTCTACTATTGATTGGGCAAGCTGAGCATATTCTTCTGGTCGTCCAAGTCGGGATGGAAACGGCACTGTACTCGCTAAAAACGTTCTTACTTTTTCTGGTAAACCAGCGAGGAGTGGAGTGTCGAATAAACCTGTAAGAGATAAAATTTGTGATGGAGTTGGTCTGAGAATTTGGCACGCCAGATGTCAACAAGGATAAGGAGGAGCGGTGTGGTCTAGTGGTTAGCGAGATGGACTCCAGATCAGAGGGTCCCGGGTTCGATTCCCAGCCCTGACCAAGAAAAAAACACGCTCGTTTGTGACCTCGAGCAAGTCACTTTGCCTCACTTGCTTCACCCCACCCATGTGTAAAAGGGGTACCTGGCTGGTAGTGATGGTCTATGTGAATGTTAGTCCAAGAGCGCTGAAATCGGCTGCCGGGACTGTAATACTCCTCAGGGAGTGGATAAATGAAATTGGAATGAACAGACCTATAGCTGGGGAAAAAAATGTGAAGCGCCCTTGACACTGCATTGCAGTAAAAGAGCGCTATAGAGGCTTTGCAATGATGTCATCCTGGCGGCCATTCTGGAGGACGCAGGGCGCAGAGGTGTGAGCCGATCGTGACATGACTTGCGTGAAGTGCGCCACGCCATTGTTTAACGTAATGTCATTGGGGCATGCACAGCTTATTTCGCTGTGCCTCTGCAGCATGACTGTGTCCTCCAGCGTGGCGGCTTGTGACGTCATATGCAAAACCTCTATATAAAAGCTCACTTTTTTTGACCTCTCCAATAGTAAAGATATCTGGCACTGATAGGTGACGTCCCTAATTGAGAGGTGTCCTGAATACAGAGGTCAAGATCAACAGATGTGACCCAATCTTTATGGGGACTGAACCTGCTGTCCTTAACACTGGTAGAGAGGTGTCCCAGGCGCGGATCCAGAGGGGGGTTTTGGGGGTCATGCCACCACCAATTGTTTTTTTTCTTCAATAATTTTCAATAATAAGCAAAAAAACATAAAAATACAGCTTCTGTCCTGATACTGAGATGCTAGGAAATCGTGTCTACGGCCTTCTAGATTTCAAAATTTTCTGGCGGAAGCCCCCAGACCCTCGTCGGCATGGGTACCTTTGCGCCCGCTTTCAGCAGCCCTGACCCCCCTCTGCCAAAGTTCCTGGATCCGCGCCTGTGTCCTCCAGGCCGAGTTGTCCGCTAAGGGGCATTCTACTGTATGTAACTTCAACATACCTGGAGCAATGGTCACACAACGGATTCCTTGCGTTGCCAAATCTCTCGCAATAGGTAACGTCATTCCTGCAATAGCACCTTTACTGGCCGAGTATGCTGCCTGTCCAATTTGACCATCGAAAGCGGCTACGCTGGCCGTGTTGATTACAATACCTCTCTGACCGTCTTCATCAGGGTCGTTCTTGCCTATCAAACCCACGGCCAATCGGATCACGTTAAAAGTACCCGCTGAATTGACCTGTAACAAAGACATGTACGTGTATGATGTTGAGGAAACTGTGATGTGAAAGTTGCTTATGTACAAAACAAATATGAGGGGATGGGCAAGAGTGCCCAGGTCTCAAAAAATGTGACCTGTGACAGCAAAATGAGTCGGAATGTGCACAGAAGAAGGCCCAAGGTGAACCAACTGTTTGTTGATTTCAGCCTTGTCTGCCCATTGTGAAATTTGACTTTGCCCATTTCTGTAATTGTTCTCTGGTGTCATCTTGGGTCTTCTTTCCGGCGCATTCCAACTCATTTTGCTGTCACGGGTCACAATTGTGGGGAATATGGGATGAATGAAGTAGCAGGGTGTAGGGTGTAGTATTAGAGTTAATGGAGTACCATCCAAAAAGAACCAGGCAATACACGATTCTTTAATTTGCATAGGTCTGCGCACTTTTGCTGAAATCTCAACCAGAACCTTGTTGATCTGAAACCGGATGACATGACACAATCTACGATTCAGCTATGGTCGACTCTGAGTCTGATGCAACATCTTTGGAGACACTGTCATGGGACCTTGCGTTGCCAAATCTCTCGCAATAGGTAACGTCATTCCTGCAATAGCACCTTTACTGGCCGAGTATGCTGCCTGTCCAATTTGACCATCAAAAGCGGCCACGCTGGCCGTGTTGATTACAATACCTCTCTGACCATCTTCGTCAGGGTCATTCTTGCCTATCAAGCCCACAGCTAATCGGATCACGTTAAAAGTACCCGCTGAATTGACCTGTAACAAAGACATGTACGTGTATGATGTTGAGGAAACTGTGATGTGAAAGTTGCTTATGTACAAAACAAATATGAGGGGATGGGCAAGAGTGCCCAGGTCTCAAAAAATGTGACCTGTGACAGCAAAATGAGTCGGAATGCGCACAGAAGAAGGCCCAAGGTGAACCAACTGTTTGTTGATTTCAGCCTTGTCTGCCCATTGTGAAATTTGACTTTGTCCATTTCTGTAATGAGGAACCCGCGTGCCGTTTATCCCGACAGGTCGGCGCAGCGATCGATGAGACCGAACCGACGTCATTGACGTCGTTTTATGTGCTGACGTTGCGCAATGAAAAAATCTGCTGTACATTTTTCTACAGGAAAAAAAGAGATAAAGACGTTGCCGTTATCGCCATCCTACCTCTTTATTTTAAGGGAAAAAGCAATGAAAGTGCAGAAATTTTCATCCGCGACAAGATGGTGTAAATTTTAATGTCATGCGACCGCAGAAATAGGGTTGATTTCACTCCAGAAGTTAATGGAAATGACTGGAAATCACGTTGAAAAAAGAAACTTCGGTCTCATCGATCGCAGCGCCACGTCGTGACGTTAGTTCCTCCGGTTCCTCATTGTTCTCTGGTGTCATCTTGGGTCTTCTTTCCGGCGCATTCCAACTCATTTTGCTGTCACGGGTCACAATTGTGGGGAATATGGGATGTATGAAGTAGCAGGGTGTAGGGTGTAGTATTAGAGTTAATGGAGTACCATCCAAAAAGAACCAGGCAATACACGATTCTTTAATTTGCATAGGTCTGCGCACTTTTGCTGAAATCTCAACCAGAACCTTGATCTGAAACCGGATGACATGACACAATCTACGATTCAGCTATGGTCGACTCTGAGTCTGATGCAACATCTTTGGAGACACTGTCATGGGGTTGTATGTGTCACATCATTCAGTTTTCAGACTGAGGTTGTGGTTGAGATTTTTGGGGAAATGCACAGATCTTTGTCGTTTACGTCAATTTGAGAATGGTCAATTGTGTATCTATATCAGCAACCATAATTGAGCAGAGCTTATCATGCAAATTAATTTTAATTATTAATTATAATTAATAATAATAATAATTATTATTAATTAATTATTATTAATAATAATAATAATTAATTATTTATTATAATTTGCTTAATAAATATGCAAAGGGGCTGTATACTTAAGGTTGAATTGTCCCAAATAAATTTTTGATTATTTATAATAAAGTGACAAAACCCATTTTCACAGGGTGATTAGATAAGAGGTTGAACTAGATTATAAGTATGAAAAATTGGCGAATTTCCCGTTATTTCAACTGAAACAAAAGACCTTTGCAAAATGTCATTAAAGTAGTAGAAATACACAAGTCCTTAAAATGCCGTTTACAACACATGTTAAATACATTGTATACTTTGTATTTATAAGGTTACATTTGTTTATAACCTTTGCCTTTCATGAAAATAATGACAAATAACACCAATATCCTCTCAACTTTGGCAATTTGTTCAACTCTAGCAGTGGGGGCATCATACAACAGCCTTTCATGGCTATGGCTTGTTAAGCACACTCAACAAGGGCAACATACCAAACTTGAAAACCTACACAAGTCAGTGGAAAATAATCCATGTCGCAGTTACCTAATGATGTTAGGGTAACTTGGTTTACTTTCCATGAGGCAAATCCAAGGTTGTGCTCAGTCAACTGGTGAATACTGTGGTTTGTGGTTCAATCATTGTGTTTATATGGTGTCTGTTGCACAGGCCTGACATTCTGCCCTTGTTGAAGTAAGGTTGACTTCGACTGTAGTATGCCTCACACCTGACTGCCTGTTCTTAACAAGCCATATACATGAAAGGCTGTTCTGTGATGCCCCCACTGCTAGAGGTTGAACAAATTGCCAAAGTTGAGAGGATATTGGTGTTATTTGTCATTATTTTCATGAAAGGCAAAGGTTATAAACAAATGTAACCTTATAAATACAAAGTATACAATGTATTTAACATGTGTTGTAAACGGCATTTTAAGGACTTGTGTATTTCTACTACTTTAATGACATTTTGCAAAGGTCTTTTGTTTCAGTTGAAATAACGGGAAATTCGCCAATTTTTCATTCTTATAATCTAGTTTAACCTCTTAACTAATCACCCTGTGAAAATGGGTTTTGTCACTTTATTATAAATAATCGAAAATTTATTTGGGACAATTCAACCTTATATATACAGCCCCTTTCCAGTACACTTACAAATAACACTCTTTTGAAATCATCAAAACTGTGAGGAAGCTCTTTCTTAAAGTTGTATGTCTTGTATGCCACTCCAATGCCAGCACAATTCACCACAGTATGCAGCCGGCCAAATTTGTTCTTGGCAATTGAAAGTGCATTTTGGACATCTTCAGTATTTGTTACCTGAAAGTGAAGAGAAAATGAGAACACCAAATTTTTTCAACCTTCTCTACCACAAATCAGCCAGGGTTTGCGCTAGCATGAGCCATGGCCCCAAATGGGTAGAAATCTTTGAAAACAACCAGGAAAATGATGAAAATTCACATCTGTGGCTAAAGAAAATAAGGGTGGTACAATGCATTTCCAAAATATTCCATTACTGTGCCTGTGGCAAAAGAAAATTTCAGCCTAGCGCAATCTCTGACCACCAACGTCACTGGTGGCATGCATGGATGTTGCCATTGTGCAACCCAAGAACCAAAATAATGTTGGCCCACCTTGTGAAACTTACATCAGTCGGGACGAAAACACAGTTATCTGCTCCCAGGGACGATGCAACCTCCTCTCCAGTAGATGACGGTAAGTCGCAAAGAACCACCCTTGAACCATGTTTGACGAATCGCTCTGCCGTTGCACGGCCAAGGCCAGAGGCGCCACCAGTCACAAGGCTAACCAGACCCTGCAAGGAAAGGTATTAAATGCAGAAATATGTTCATTGGACTTGGGCAGTGGTGGTGGTGGTG